>QEPC01014093.1:682543-709729 GCA_003113815.1 Sphenodon punctatus | reverse complement strand
GATGTTGCGCGGGGGTTGGGGAGGCTTGGGCGGGGGTGGGGGGGCAGATCGGGGCAGGGGGATGTTGTGCGGGGGAGGTGGGAGGCTTGGGCAAGGGGGGCAGGGGGATGGTGTGCGGGGGTCGGGAGGCTTGGGCAGTGGTTGGGGGATGTTGTGCGGGGTTTGGGGAGTCTTGGACGGGGGTTGGGGGGGCAGGTCGGCTCATGGGATGTTGTGCGGGGCTGCCCTGGCTACCCTGGAAGACAATCACGGGTCGGCGGGTCCCTGCAGAGAGACAGACACGGGGTAAGGGACATTCCCACCCCCAGCTGGTGTGCCCAGGCTCATCTCCCAGCCCAGAGAAATTAAATGGAGGGAAGAAGGAGGGAGCCATGCTGTTCCCTCCCTAGCTCTCCTACCTTGCTTGGGGAACAGAGCCTGGGGCCATGAACAGTCTCTGGGGAGCTCCCAATAGAGAATTACTTATTCTCTATTGGGAGATAATATATTTGTCTTGGCCAATGGCCATCTCTGCAGTTATTTGGCTCACAAGCAATAGTGTAAAACTAGGAGGGAATCGTGAGTTTTCTAATACTTCCCACTAGTAGGTTTCTTCCCAGAGGCAGATTTTAAAATATAGTAAGGTCCACAAATGCTGACTACATCCTTCCCCCCGAGTCTATCTCTCCCAGAGAGCCCCAACTTCACTAGTAACAGAGTCAAAAGTAACTTGTTCCTAGGCCAGCATCTCTTGGCCCTGATCATCTCTCTCCATTTTTCAAATGGGTCCCTTGAGTGCCTGTGACATACCACTGCATGTCCAGGAGTGACTCATATAGTTGGAATTTCCTACCCTCTCCTAAGTCATGATAGCCACTGGGTATGCTCCATTGTTGAGAGGCTACTGTTGGGAAATAGTTTGTTTTCATAGCCTCGATATCCATCTTTTTATTTCTATGGTCACTGAGGGGTATGTGTCTGCTTTCATGTTCCAGGCCTCTCTGGGCGTTTTTAGACAAAATTCATAGGTTACAGCAGTTTGGAGCAATTAAGGGGATGCATCAACATTCACATGTGTTGTGTAGAATACCATCCTTATCGTGCATGAAAAGAAAGTCACGTGGTGCCTGTTCAGACGCACCCTGTCTTCGCTGCTGATGATCTGACAGACATAGCAATATTGGAGAAGCCATAGACATGGTGTACTTTCCCAGCAACCTATCTATTCACCAGAAACCTGTCTATGGTTTCAAGATGGTGCTTGGAGAAATGTGACCTCATGTGAATGGTTCTTATACGTTAATTTGTGTGTTTATGGCGCAGGTTTCGGAAAGCGTGTTAGTAAACCCCTCATGTTGAGATTTGACAAACCCAGATTAAGATGCAGAAATTTCAGCATGAAATACGGAAGAGTCATTCAGTCATGAATTTAATCTGTAAGTTTAATTGCCCACTCGCAGGAGATATGTCTTCTATAAAAACGCCCTTTATCTTTAGCTCCAGCCTCACTCACAATGGGTATCTCCACACAAGCAGGGAGGGCCCAATCCCTGCACGGCCACATAGTAGTCAGTCACCACCACCACACTGCAGCGTAGAGAACTGGCCAGATGATTGTGGGGAAGCTGGGTGGGCTGGCCTCTTTTGGAGCCATGGTGCTGGCCCAATGAGGACACTGCGTCCCCCAGGCAGACCAAAATCCCTCCCCGGCTGTGACATGACCACACGCGATGGGTGCCAGTGCCTGTTGCTCACAGCCCCACCGCAGAACTCACCGCGTGGTGGGTCGAAGGGGCCCAGCCACACGAGTTGTGCTGCCCAGTTGGGGTAAGGCCACTCCACAACCCGTCTTCTGAACTTTTCCAAGGACACATTGCGTAGCAGGCTGCTGTTCGCCCCAGCACAGGATGGGAGAAACATCTGGTTGCCACCAGCCACACAATGCACTGCATCACATGGCCCTGCTGCCCAGGGAGGGGTAAGGTTACCCAAGACACGGTAGCCTCCCCTCCCTGTCTCAACTGGCTCCACTCAATAGCAGCTGCCCTGCAGAGAACCACATAGGGTGTCTGAAAAAGCTCAGCCTTGGCAAGGGCCTGACCTGTAATGTGTGGAGAGGCAGAAGCCATGGCCTTGCCCTCTGCTGTGTGGGACAAGAGAATTGCCCCAACTTTACAAGTAATTGAGGGTGAGGAGAGAGAAAGAGAGGGAGGGGCAAGTTCTAGGTTTGTCAGTTTATTAAATGTTCCTTATTTTCAGGGATGCCCCTTATTTTAAGTAGTTGCCCCTTATTTCAGAGTCTCACCGGAGGGATGTGAAAGTTTGAAAGGGGAGGCACAGCTAAAGGCACCTGCTCAGAATTCAAAATGGGCTGAGAATGACTGGGTGCTGTATGCATGTATAAAGATTTCTCAGTGCACTGGTTGGAGTTCATTAAATGCTGTGAAATAAAAGACTGGTCCTGGTCCTAAACCTCTGTACATTTCATGGAGAGCAAAGGTTGTAAGAATCATTAAACTTCAGGAAGGTTAATTAACAGTATTGGGTCTTTTATTAGTTTATGCAACTGTATGTTAGTAGCCCTAGTAGTCACCATGTGGTGAGTGGGATGGGGTAAAAGTATGGAAATACATATAAATAAATATTCTGTCTTCGGAAGCAGCTGTGCAGCACTGCTGACTTGAGAAAGCTTGCCTGGGTGTAATTGACAGCAAGTTGCTCTTTCTATGTCCCTATCTCTACTGTTGTGGTGGTCCAGTTTTGCCAATAGTGTGCTTTAAAGCATGCAGCCTCCTATACTATATTCCTGCGAATGTTTTTTGTGTTCTTAATAGCCAACTTCCAAATGACTCTGTACTTGCATGCTATTCCCTCCTCGTCTTCATTCCCAAAAGGCATGTAACTGAAAAGTGTCTCAGTAACATGTGTGTGAAATTTTCTTTTACATATAAATATCATAGTTAATGAGAAGACCCTACTTTTTAAAAATAGGAATACTAGATTAAATTACATATTTGTGTACTGGTATTACTGTGTAAAACTGATGTAATCTATGTTTTGTTTCCCGCAGGGTGCAGCTTTAATTCGAATGTTGGCTAATTTTATGGGACACTCAGTGTTTCAAATGGGCTTACAAGTACGTAGAAAACGTTTATTATTTGTGGTTATGTATCTTCCTGTGTTTGTTTATTGCATGTATTTGTGCAAATTTTAAAAATCTCAGCTGTTGGACCATCTCCTTTTCCTGAAGCTGAATTTAATATAAAACATTAGGCTGTGTAACATAAGAACCATCACTCCAGTAAATGAAAGTTGCATATACTATTCTCAATGTGTCCAGTGACTACGCCACACGGTTTTACTTCCATTTAATGTACATCATGAGTACAAGTAATTTCCAGAAATGTGAGAACCTCACGATCCTTCATCAAAAACATTAACTATTGGAAAAGTCAATCTACTTCAGTTACATTTAAATTTTGATATAAAAATGAGCATTGTCAACCTCACTAGAAAGTATGAGCTTGTAAAACTAATCATATTATTCAGATAAATAATTTTTCCATCCTCATCACAACCCTGGTGCTTTACTTTTTACCTTTGATAAATATGAAGTTTTCTTTACCTTAATGATGTTTTGAAAACTCATTTTGCCTTTTAAACGAGATATAAAGAAATAACACATCTGTACAAAGAGAGTGAGAGAAATTCACTGCACTGCTTGCCAAGGACGAACTCTTTTCAGCAATAATTCAGGGCAAATGAATGTTTCTAAACAATTTGAAAATAAACAAACAAACCAAAACATAAAAAACAATGCAACTCTCTTTACTCCTCCAAAATCTGTTTGAGTAAATCATGTAACAGACAGCTGTGATTGATGAATTATGTATGATGCAGTCTGCTACTTAGAAGTGTTCTTTAAAGTAAATTGATGTTCACCTGAAATACAATTATGCTAAGAAGGAAAGAGCAATCAATCTTATCTGTTCTTAGTAAGCTTTTCATTTTGAAATTTAAATAAACTACATCTGGGATCAGGTCATATTTTAACACAGTAATTCTATCTCTAACCAAAATGGATTGAAATGTAAAATATAAAACAAAAGTTAAATAAACACAATGGTTATGCCTTATAAAGCTGTATTTAACGTGACAGACAATGAGACAGTCAGTTGAGGAAATCTATCTTCTCTGGAGATTTTTTATAAAGTTTGAAGATAATTGGATCATGGGAACCTGAGGTCTCCTGGCATTAATTATAATATCATGTCAGGTCAAGGCCTTATCTTATACCCTGGATTATAATTTTGTATCCATAAACATTTCCCAGCACATGTTTGTGCACATAAAACCTTCTCTGTGCAAACTTCCTCTAGAAGAAATTTAAAGCACTGGACTTTTTTACATTTAGCCTTTTCATCAAAGTTTCCCTCACCTAAATATTTTGACATAAGAAGTTTTCCCAAGTTTGGTATTCTAAAGTTTTAAACACTGGAGTTATATTGTCAAAATGTTACAGTGGCATATGTGATAGAGGAAAAAAAGCAATGATGAAGTAAATACTGGCCATTTTTCAATACTATAACTTTCAAAAAGAAATACATATTCATAGGTATGATAAAGTCTTTTAAATGGGCTTCATATTTAACCTAAAGGAATACGCTTTTTCACTAATGCTTGATTAAAAAATTTAGGTTTTTAAACCCTTCCCAAAAATTGTTTGACTCATATCTTTCAGACATTCACAACAGTGTGTGTCTGTGTGTGTATATATATATATATGCTTTCCGATCTGTATTATATAGTAGCTGAAAATCATAATGATCATAGTGTTGTACAGAAACTTTGGTTCCGGTGTTAAAGGAGCAGCTTCCTAACGTTTCTGCTTCTCACCAGTACTACTCTAAATAGAAGCACTAATGGAGGCTTGTGAAATATCTGTGTCAAACTTGACCTGACATCCAGAAGACATTTGTTCATAGTCTGAGTTATAATACTGGTAGTGTGGATGAAAGATTTGACCTCCTGGAGTTCAGTAGATATAACAACGACATGTTGTCATTGCTGTACAGCTGAAAGATAGGTTAGAATACAACCTATTGTGCAGAAAGTTATGACCCCTTTGCCTCCCACTCATCCATTTTATACCATATTTAATGCTAGCACTGTTACTTGTGATTTTATTTACACATACTTTTGAGTACGGTTTGATCGGGGAGTTTCGGTATTCAACCAAATAGCCTGTCTCTCAGATAGTTGCAGATTTACTACTATTAATGTAGTTCTCCAAACAAAATAAATGCTCAAACGAGTTAATACTTGATAATTTTGTCCCTCTCCTGACTCTTCTAGCTGGCCTGATGAGTAAGTGTACTTGGAAATCTTTGTGTTATATGTATTAATTAATACTAATATAGCACTTTGTTTTTATTTAATTCCTTATTTATACAACACTACAATTGTCCATTGTGTCTTCAAGATAAATAAAACATATCTGTACATTTGAATGGATTGATTATAACAAACCCAAAGTGTGTGCTTTCCTACTCTCTAAAAGTACGGCAGTTGAAGTCAGTGTGCTACTGAATGTCAAAAAAAAGGTGTAACAGTAAGAAAAGGCATAACAAGGATGGTGATAAACACTGGGGCCAATCCCAAGCCCCGCGAATCCCCACACATGCGTGGTTTTCACGAGGCACAGTGTGTCCGCAGTGGAGGTTCACGCAGTTTGTGTCCAGCTGTGTGCACACATGGCTGTGCGCAGAATCTGCAGGACTTTGGATCAGCACCACCATGTGGTTAATGAGAAGATAGACAAGAGTCTGAGCAATAACTCCATGTTGAACTTGGTTAGATTCTCTGTCCTCCTTAGCATTTTTCTTTCCTTGTTATAATAGCATATTATGCTCAGGTAGAAGATGGTTTCTTTCATATGTTATCCCAACAGTTTTTTGGCACAAATCCTTGAGATAGCCAAGAAAGCAGTTAATTTGCTAAAATTACTCATAAGAAAAGAGGATGAAAATGGGGGATTCTTTCTTGAATGTACATAAACAATAAATTCTCATCTGTGTTTCTTCAGAATTACAGAAGCTTGAGAAATAGGAAACTTGACACAGTCTCAGAGCTCATCTTTTCAAGATAGGAATATGTGATAGAAATTGGTATAGATTAGGAAAGAGGGATTCACCTGTAAGCTGTGATTCCACAACTGTGGGTAATTTCAGACGTGACAGGGCTGGAGGCCTGCCACGCTGAACCACTAAACCACGGACCATTTCGGATCCCGGTCAGGAATCAGTCCGGCCGTCCTTTAGATGTGTGTCCTGATTCTCATCGGGGAGGGGGAGGGGCTGTGCGGTGGAACGTGTGGCCGCACAGCCCCGCCGTCCACACTCCCCCAGCCGGCCGCCCTCCGGGAGATGGGCGGGCGGAGCGGCCAATTTGACTGCTGCGCCTGATCCCGTATTGTGGTCTGGGCCACGGTCCAGGATGGGCCAACGGTACAGACATCACTTTTGACCCATCATGGAACGTGGCCAATCTAACCACGCTTCCTGAGGTGAGGACGGCCTCACCTCTGGAAGCGTGGTGAATTTGATTCCCACCAGGTATTCACCGTAGTGAACATCTGGCGGGAATCTTTTAGACGTAACGCGTCAAACTTCCACCACAGGGGGTTCACTGTGGTTGACCGTGGTCCCGTTACGTCTGAAATTACCCTGTGTGTGTGTGTGGCATGGCTATACCTTTAGGTCACTGCTTACACTGTTTTGGAAAGGATTATTTCTGTGATCCCTAGAACACGTCTTTTTGTTATCATTGCTTTTCATATTGAATGTGGAAAGTAAATATGACATATTGGCAGGCCAATGTAGCTTAAAGGGCTGTGTTTAGAGGCATCTGCTATCAGCTGAAATTTTCTTATGAGACCCTCCTGTGCCAGTTCATTTATATTTCTTATACTTGGTTTGATTATTTCTTAGCCCAATGTGTATTACTGTATGTTTGTCAACATTACATTTCATTTGCCATGTGGCAGCTCATTGATCATACAGATCTGTATCCTTTTGAACTTCACTTGCTGCTATATTTGTTTTCTGTTCATCACTCACTCTGATTTACTGCATCATCAGCAGTTTGAATTAGTTTACTGTAGGATCTCCTGTCTCTGTGATAAATTAACATCTCTTGTACTTTAAGGTGTACAGTATGCATCAAGTAAAGGACCTTTGTGCAGTCCCTTGAATGTATGTTTAATGTCCTAGTGCTGAGCTGCCACTTTATTGAAACTGATAGGTCAACCTTTCAGATGAGTAGTCTGGGGAAGTCTGACATTCAGGCATACACAGTCAAGACTCCAGTCATTTTTCACTCCCATAATATGTGCTAATTTGAATGAGAATTTTTCACTTGAACTGCTTATTTTCTGCTTTTTAAGAAGTTCTGCATGCATTTCCATGTCCCACCCCATATTCTTATAAATCTTAAAATAACCACAGCCTGTCTTGCACAAAATGTTGTCAAGAACTTTTAAATTTTTTAAAATAAACTTCTTTTATAAAGTGTAGGAAAATCAGAACCCATTTTCTTATCCATGTTACTTTAATCAGTAAATTACCTTATTTATACATCTCAAGTTTATTAGATCTGTGTTGTGCTATCTTACTTCTCAGCCTAGTTTATATAATTTGACAAATAGGGCCTATTAGACACTACCAGGAGTCTTTGCTCAGTGTCTTGAGTATGGGACATGATAGGAAAGACCTGAAAGCTAAACTCTGTATTTTTCTTCCCATTTTCTCCCCATCTGTTGGGTTGGAAGGAAGGGGATGGGCAGGAAGGCATAGTATCAACCCTGACGCTCTCCCCTTCCCCAGAACTGGAAGGCCACCCACAAAGAAGGGACTTGCTCTGTGTGCCCTTGTGTAGTCATGGAAACGCCAAGAACAATATGATAGGGATGTACATTTTGTTTTTCTGGTATTAACAGAATTTTGTTTTTTGTTATTAATACCACAAAAATGAAAATAAACATTTAATAACAAAATTTCAGAATAAAAACGAAAATTTCAGAAATTTTTTAAAAAGTTGTGACATAAATATCAGGGTGTAACTTCTTTGTTTTCTATCCATTATACATGAAATTTGAGGGAATGTACCACATATAGAGGGGATCATGCGGGCTGAATTTCAGACAAATTGGATAAAAGGTCCTAATTTTATAAGCAGCATGGTTTGTGATGCATTTCCGGCTTTAACGTCTATTCTACTTGTCCAATGTGGATGAAATTGTGACAGATTTGTACCCCTCATACAAGGAATCATTCTTGCCATGTTTCTTGTCATTGGATAAAGGGTCCAGATTTTATAAGCAATTTGCATTTTGTGGTTTGTGCACACATTTCCAGCAGTATCGTCTTTTGACAGATTGTACTCCTTATACAAGGAATCATTCTTGCCATGTTTCTTGTCATTGGATAAAGGGTCCAGATTTTATTTTTTAAAATTACATTTTGTGGTTTGTGCACACATTTCCAGCAGTATTGTCTTTGTTATCCATCCAATATGGATGGGATTTACCTCAACAATGGGATTGTCCATGCCAAATATCAGAAAGATTGGATAAAAGGCCCCAATTTTATAAAAAATTGAACATTTGTGATTTGATCAGAAGACATGTGATACAAGTCCTGAAAACTTTAGGACAAAAACCAAAATTTCACAACATAACTGGGACTTCAGGCAGCAAGGCAAAGGGGAGGGGGAAACAGCCCAGCAATCAAGAGACATAATTGACATATCCAGACTAACCAACAGGCATCCTAAACACACCCTGCATCATTATGACAGAGGACATAAGATAATCTCTTATTGGCTCTTTCCAACTTCCCAGTAACAAACAGTGGGGTTGGGGTGGGCACAATACAGAATGAGGCTACATGATTGACATTTCTGCTGGTCAGTTGGCATCACAAACCCATCTTGTACCACTGTGACAAACATAAGAGAATCCCTCGTATAGGCTCATTCTCTGGAGAGGCTGCCCATGTTTCAGCTTGCCAGTACCCAATTACTGCAATCAGGGAGGCTTGGGGTGGGCATTGAGAAGCTAATATAAGCTTCTGCCAAGCTGCACAGCCCCCGCCATGGCTAGATCTTGTGTGGCTTCTAGGCTGGCTCAGTGCTCTTTGTGTGTGACTGCGTCTGCTGCAGTCTCCAGCCTCACTGCAGAACTCTGCACCTACCAATCACCATGTGTACCCTCACAGACTTTGGGGTGCCAGTGACTGAAACCTATGCCTCTGGCACCTGCTCTTCCTCTCACCTCCTCCTGTCTTCTTCACCCTCTCTACAAATGTTCCAAAAAGATCTCTGCATCTTTATAATTTAAACAGCGGCAACACAAACAATGGAATTAAATTGCTTATAAAATTGGAACCCTTTATCCTAGCATTATGAAACTTGGCAGGGTTGATTGCCTTGGTAAGGGGTGCAATCTCTCTACACTGCATGTGAATTGGATGAAAAATGAAGATGTTACAGCTAGAAATACATTTCCCAGGGGAATCAATGGAAAACAAAAATGAAACTTAATTACAAAAACAAAAATTATCAGTAGCAAAAACCAGATTGAAAGTTTGATTGATTAAAATAACAAAAACCAGGAAAACCAACATTTTAATAACAAAAATTAAAACAAAAAATGACATGGGTCCCTGGTGCACTTTCTTACAATATGGTGATAAGCTTGTTGATACTGATCTCTTTATTTTTCAAACTCATTCAGTCTTCCTAACAAACACGTTGCTTATTTTAAAAGCAAAAATGTATCTGGAAGCTAATCCCGGTGCTATGCCTTCTGGGACAAGAGAAGGACAAAGTAGGACCCCTGCTGCTTTTTACAAGACCTTCTCCATCAATATACCGACTGAAGCTGAATCCCGACAAGACAGAGTTGATGCTAGTAGGTAAGGCAGTGGGTGTGGCACCTCCTGTCATTAATGGGGTTCATCCCCTCACTGGTCTCACAGGTTTGTAGTCTGGGGGTGCTCCTCGATTCCCAGCTCTGCCTGGATGTTCAAGTGGAGACTGTGGCAAGAAGCGCGGTTCGCCAGCTACATCTGGTGTGGCGGCTTCAGCCGTACGTTTCGGACTCTGACTTAGCCACTATCATCCATGCTTCATGACTGGACTATTGTAACATGCTCTACATGGGGCTACCCATGGTGACTGTTCGGGGGCTGCAGCTAGGGCTGTAGTGGAATGTCGCAGCAGTAGCTATTTCTGCCAGAAACAGTGTTTCTGCAATTAGTGATATGGCATGGCAGAGGCTTTCATTCCACTAGTTTCATTCCTCTACTTCCGCAGTTCCGCTAATTTCATTCCACTACTTTCACAGGCTTTGCAAAATAGCGGAAACATGACATTTCCGCTACTTCCGCCATTCCGCCAGCACCACAAAATAGTGGAACAGCAGTTTTCCAACAGTTTCTGACAATTCTGCAATTTTTCCTATAGTTTCGAATTTGCAGAATGCCGGTGGAATTAGTGGAATGTCAGCAGAAAAGTGTGGCGTGGGCAATTCCGAAATGGCAGATTGGAATCGCGACACGGTAACAGCTGCTGCCACATCAGCCCTAGCTGCAGCTGGTGCAGAATGCAGCGGTCCATCTCCTGACAGGGACAGGTTGCCGTGAACACATTACCCTAGTGCTCTCTGCTCTGCACTGGCTGCCTATAGTCTTCTGGGCCCGATTCAGGGTGTTGGGTCTTACCTATAAAGCAGCCTAGGCCCTACCTACCACCTGGACCACCTCGGAGCCCCTGGATTGGCCCCTGCAGTCTGCCGGGAGTGCCTTCCTTAAAGTTCCCTGGGTATCCTGGGGGCAGATATGGAGAGAGGGCATTTTTGGTGGCTGCAGCTAGGCTGTGGAGCTTGCTTCCGACAGAGGCCTGGGTGGCCCCGGACCTCTCCTGCTTTTGATGACAATGCAAGACATGGGTGTTCCACCAGGCTTTTTGTGAGGGAGATGGGTGAAGGGTGGGGGCTGAGGGTTAGGGTAGTAGGGTTGTTATATTTTTTTCAGTGACGTCCCCCATGTGGATTATATTGTTTTATTTATTGTATTTATTACTGTATTTTTATATTTATTTTATTACTTGTTAGCCTCCTTGAGCTGCTTTAGCAGGAAGGGCAAGGTATAAATTATGTAAAATAAACTGAATAAGTAAAATAAAATATTGGTCTCCGTTTCTGCCAATCCGGTTGTTGAGATTAAACTCATTAAACTCATTCTGAAAAGCCTTTATTTAAGGTATCTGTAATTTTTCTGGGAAAATAATTCAGATGATCATTAAAAAGAGTAGGAATGAAACATGACCACTTTAATGTTTCCCCCCTCTAAATATGTAGCATGAGATGGACATAATCCAAATATTAGTAGGTAGTTTTTTATTGATACCAGCTAGGCGCTATATACAAATAGCAGTCTCTGTGCTTGTTAAAATCTGATTTATATGATGCCACCTTTTAGAGATGGTAGATAGTTTTACTTCATTTGTTCAATGTTAAAATTTATTTAAAAATAAATACTAATAAACCCTTGCTGAATATGCCATGGGCGCTATCCTGCTGGCATTATTGCTCTTTTGACAAAGTTAGGCTGAGTTCTATTGAAAGTAACACAAATATATCCTTCTGTGTTGATCAGTTGACTCTCCCTGATCAGTTTTGTTCTATGCCCAGTGATTGCTGTTTTCTCTTACACTTTTATTGTAGAAAAAATGAGAGGAAAGGCCTCTGTGCATGAATCCTCTGATAACACCAGTTAGTCCAGCAACCGTTTATATTGTTTTCATTATGTAGGGTTTGGTAGCAAGTTGCAACCTCATTAAGTTAATCATGGACTTGCACAGAGGAATTGATACAACATAGAAAAGTACTTTTTTTTTTTGCCTGATTCTGCAAGCCCTCTACAATCAAAATTCACATTGGCATTCTTAGAAATAAAAGGGAACTTTGTTGTTCAAAGATTTCATGATTATGCTCGTTATTAGTCACATATTCAGCTCTAAAAGGCAGTGCCAAAAGCAAATAATTCCAATTCCTCTCAGACCAATGGGAGAAATTCAAAAAGAAACCAAACCTGCAGAGCATAAAACAAAGCTTCATTTGAACAGTTTTTAAAATCAAAGCTGAAATTGTCCTGTCTCCAATGAAGTAAATAATAAAACTCCCATTGACCTTGCAGAATTGAGGCTTTAATCCTTTTTAAAAAAATGTTAACTGATTGCCATGAAATAGTCATTTACCAAATGTTACCCATTAGAGGTAAAAAATATTGTCATTTCCTTATGCTAGGAAATAACTGGTGGTTGGTTTTGCATCCACTGAGACATTGACTACTTAGTGACAATCACTGTAACACAAAGATAGATTTGCTTTGAATAATTATTAAGACAGGATTTTCTGCTGTAGATCAAACTAATAGACATAATAAAATATAAAAAGGGAAATAGATAAATATAAAAAGCAAAATATTGGGTCTTTGCCATAAAGTTTGTGTATACCAAAAGATATTGGATGGCGGTAGATGGAAATGTGTAATATTCTTAATGATGTAAAAAAGCAAACTTTGATATTTGAAAATAGAAATATCAAATGTAAATGAGAATGTTATTAACAGAATTATAGGGCAACGTTTAGAATGCTGTGTGCTGTTCAAGTTGCCTTGTCATAGCCCAACATCTCTAACGCTGGTTGATTGACCTCCACAAACAACTGATAAGTTGGGTTGCAAATGCAGTTGATGCTTTTTTCATCAACTGCAAGGGCATTTTGATATACTTACTCTGGAGACAGATGTGAATCATTTTAATAGGTTAATAGACCGTTTTAGGTGATTGCTGCTGAAATCCTTGCATTTAGTGTCACTGCCACATGTTTTTGACAAGTCTAATTGCTGTGGTTTAAAATATAAAGGACAATAAGGAAAAGAAAAAAGGTACAGACATGTTTGTATTGTTAGCAGCCCCTGACACTGGTTAAAGCTGTGGTGAGGTCAGTCGATAACTGCTACAATTAACAAGTACCATCACAATGCCTCAGGAAAACATTCCATTGTTTATTGGTTTTGCTGTGCGCAATTTTCGTGTGGGTGTGTACTTTTAAAAAATCTATTTAGTAATATCTTTGTTCAGGTTCAAAATGTATTATGCAAAAAATCACAGCTAAAGTTTGTGAATAAAGGCAATAAAATATATAGGGTTGAGTTTAATGGATTTATTTATTATTGTAGAGTTTTTTCTTAATTCAGTAGTGTAGATGTGCTACCAAGAATACATCAGGTATGTTTTTACTTAAAGCAGAGCTTGGAATGTTAGCAGGTGTCTTGCAATGTAGGAGCCATCATCAGACCATACTAGGCCTGAACGAGAATATGTTTTGTGCCAGGGACCAAGATCTCACTAAGATCTCAGTCCCAGTATGAAATCTTGCAAGATATCTCGTCAAACAAACAAACAAATGAACATACATGTGCAAATGGCTGCCAGGGCCGTTTTGCGCATGTATGGCCTTTTCCAAAATGGTGCAGACAGTGTTGCCACCATTTTGGAAATGGGCAGCTGGTCTGTGCATGTGCAAAATGTCTGTCACACATATGCAAAATGTCTTTCCCAAAAGAGCAGCAGTGCTGCTGGCGCCATTTTGGAAAAGAGCCGTGCATGTACAGAGTGCCCCCAGTGGCCATTTGCACATGCACAGTTCTTTTGTTGTTGTTTTCTAGTGTTTCTTGATGAGAATGCAGTTGAGATGCTGCTGGTTCTCAACTCGTTCTTATTTGTCAAAACAAGCTGAGAACTATGATTCTCGGCGAGAAATATGAGAATTGCAATATTGCGTTCCAGCCCTATATTAAACCATGACTCTGCTATCCCTCTGTTTCCTTTAGACAGCTAATGCTAATTGTTTTCTCACCGCACTCCAATTTCCTTTACCATATTCTGAGAAAGTTCCTTTTTATTCTTTTCTAGCATTATTATTAGCTAAGAGGGAGTTCGAATTCTGACAATGAAGGAGGCTCATGTGCATGGTTATTGGTAATTTCTGGGGGCAGGAGAGACATAGGATAAGGCCACACTAGACAGGGCCAGCCAGATCCCTGGCCAACCCTAGGGAGGGGCACTGCAACTGCCACACTTTGGGCAGGGAGAGCTGTCCAGAGAAGCAGTCCCCCTCCTCCCCCCTTTTTGCAGCTGTCACCTGTCCCTTCACGTCCCAGGTCCAGCCGAGGAGCCAGCCTCATGGGACTGGACTCCAAGACTCCTACTGTACTGCAGGATTGGACCTGCTGCTGCTAGACAGCTGATGGGGAGCAGGGGGCTGGAGGAGCATGCACCTTCTCCTCCCCCACTAAACAGCTGATTGGGGGAGAGGCCTCTGTCCTCTCCCAATTAGCTGTTTAGCAGGCAGGGAGAGTGTGCTCTCTGCCCACCCCCACCCCCCGATATGCTGTATAGCAGGCAAGGAGAATGCGCTCCTCTGGGCCTGATCCAGCAAGACAGCACGTCCAAATAGATGGGAGGCAGCCTGTTATCCCAAATTAGCCCAGCTGAAGTACCAGTAGCCCATGATGCTTCATCAGACTTCTCTGGCCAACACATCGTGTGGCAGCCAGGCACCCACCCCAAGGTCGGAGTGGTCAAAAATTTATTTATTATTTTTAATTTATTTAACAAATTTTTACCCCGCTCTTCCCACCACAGGTGGGCCAGAGCGACTAATAATAAAAAATATAAATATCATTAAAACAATTTAAACATTTTAAAACATAAAACACAAAACGGGAAAAAACCCACCCCCTCCCCACCCACCCCTTACCCCTCTCCCTCGCCAAATGCCTGATGGAACAGCCAGGTCTTACAGCTCCTACAGAATGTCGGGAGGTCAGGGGCTAGACAGGCCCCCACTGGGAGGGAATTTCAGAGGCGCGGTGTGGCCACCGAGAACGCCCTGCTCTGCGTGGCCCCCTGGGAAACGCGGGGGACCTCTAACACAACACCCCCGGATGACCGCAGGGGCCGATCCAGAACCCGGGGAGTGAGGCGGTCTCGCAGATAGGCAGGGCCCAGGCTGTATAAAGCTTTATAGGTTAAAACCAACACTTTGAATCGGGCCCGGAAGACTATTGATAGCCAGTGCAGAGATCGGAGCACTGGTGTAATGTGTTCCCGGCAGCCCAGTCCCATCAAGAGCCGGGCCGCCACATTCTGCACCAGCTGTAGCTTCCAAGCCATCACCATAGGTAGCCCCACGTAGAGCGTGTTGCAGTAGTCTAACCGAGAGGTAATAAAAGCATGGATGATCATGGCCAGGTCCGGAACCGAAACCAGCGGCTGTAGTCGCCGCACCAGATGTAACTGGTGGAAGGCACTCCTCCCCACAGCCTCCACCTGGAGATCCAGGCAGAGCTGCGCATCAAGGAGCACCCCCAGGTACTGCACCTGGGACATCAGCGGAGAGCAAACTCCATCAATCGATAGAGCCGTCAACTCCGCTGACCTACCCACTAGCATCACCTCCGTCTTGTCAGGATTCAGTCGCAGTCAGTTAGTTCTCATCCAGTCTCCCACAGCTGCCAGACAACGGGTAAGCACCGAGACACCTGGGCCTGGGTCGGTCGAAAATGAGAGAGACAGTTGGGTGTCACCTCACCCCAAACTCTCTGATCGCCTCGCTGAGCAGCTGCATATACATGTTGAACAGGAGAGGGGACAGAGCTGACCCCTGCGGGACCCCACATGAGAGGTAGGGCTGAAACGGCAGCAGCTTTTACCACGCCACGATTCCATTCCGCCATTTCGGAATTGCCCACGCCACACTGCGGCTTTTCTGCCAATGTTCCGCCAATTCTGCCGGCCTTCTGCAAATTCGAAAACTATCGGGAAAATTGCAGAATTGTCGGAAACTGTCAGAAAACTGCTGTTCCGCTATTTTGTGGCGCTGGCAGAAGTAGTGAAAATGGCATGTTTCCACTATTTGTGAAGCCTGTGGAAGTAGCGGAATGAAATTAGCGGAACTGCGGAAGTAGCAGAATGAAACTAGCAGAATGAAAGCCTCTGCCACACCGTACCACTAATTGTGGAAACGCTGTTTCCGGCGGAAATAGCTACCGCTGCGACTTTCTGCTACAGTCCTAATGTGAGTTCTCGGTAAGATGAAAAATAATCACCAAGTACCACACGTTGATTTCTTCCGGTTAGGAATAAACGGAACCATTCAAGAACGATCCCGTCCACCCCCACACTGTCCTGCAGGAGCGTCACCAACATCTCATGGTCAATGGTATCAAATGCTGCCAAAAGATCTAAAAGGACCATAGGGGCAATCAACCCTGGTCCTTTTCTTGGTGAAGATCATCCACCAAGACCACAAGTGCTGTCTCAGTGCCATGCTCGGACGAAAACCAGACTGCGAAGGATCAAGATAACCGACGTGGTCATGGTGCCCCTGGAGCTGCTGAGCCACAACCCGTTCAGTAACCTTCCCTAAAAAGAGAAGGTTAGAGACAGGCCGATAACTGGCAGGGGAGTCAGCGTCAAGCGATGGTTTCTTGAGCAGAGGCTGCACCACCGCCTCTTTGAGACAGCTCAGCATTCTGCCCTCCTACAGGGAGGCGTTGACCACCCCGGCCAGCAACAGCCTCATTGTCTCCTGGCAGCTCTTAACCAGCCAGGACAGGCACGGATCTAACTCAAAAGAGGGGGCTCGAACACCCCAAGCACTCCCACCATGTCAGTGGATGTCACCGACTGAAAGTGATCCCACAAAATTGGACAAGCCGGGACTTTTACGACCTCTACCTCCTCCACTGCAATAAGTGCGGCATTGAGGTCTCGGTGAATGCGAGCGATTTTCTCTACAAAGTAATCTGCAAAAGGTCACAGTGGGTGGAAGATGACTCAACCCCCAGGTTGAGGGAGGCTGGACTGACCAGTCCCCATACAACCCGGAACAACTCCGCCAGACGGGATTTCGCAGAACTCCCTCTTTGCTGTCCGCATAGCCATGGCTTAGGCTCATAAACTAGTTCTATGTTGCAATCTGTCGGCTTCAGTTCAAGATCGATGCCCTGTCACTCCAACCGTTGCCCCTTTTGCTTCAGGACGTGCAGTTCCTCGGAGAACCAAGGGGGCCTGCAGGGCCGTCACCTGGGCAGTGGATGCCTGGGAGCCTTATGATCAATGGCCTCCGTCAGCAAGATGTTCCATAGCTTGACGAGGTCATTGATGAGACGGTCGTCTAGGTCAGAGGGTAACTCCCCCAGAGCGCCTAGAAACCGGGTCCTTCAGCCTCTGGGGGCAGACCATCCTAATAGGTTCCGCACCCTGCCGGGGGCAGACATGAGGTAGAAGGGAAGTCTGTAGGAGGTAATGATCCATCCATGACAAGGGCACAGTTGATATCTCCCCCATTAACGGAGCATTCGCCTCAAAGCCAGTGCAAAACATGAGGTCCAATGTATGTCCTCCAAGATATGTCGGGCCGTTGACTCTCTGGGACAGGCCCACGGTTGCCAGAGCATCATGAACTCATGCTCGGCTCCCCCGAGCACTGCATCGGCATGAATGTTGAAGTCCCCCAGGACTATCGTCCTGGAGGACCACAACACCACCTCCGACGCAGCCTCTGCCAGAGGATGCAGGGAGCTGTACTGGTAGGTGCATGGTATACCAGAAAAACTCCTGAGCTGTCCCCTGCCAAATCAAACACAAGGTGGAGACCTTCAATGCCTACCATGGTCTGCACTGGACACCTCCTCACAGACCACCCCTCTTTAAAAATCATAGCTACACCGCCCCGTCCCTCCAACCACGGCTGGTGCTGCATGGAATACCCAGCTAGAACAAGATCAGCCAAATAGGCCCCAATTCATTGTCCACCAGCCAGGTTTCCGTGATACACGCAAGATTGGCAGCACAGTCCAGGATCACCTCCTGGACTGTTGTTGCATTATTCACCACTGACCTTGCACTTAACAGCACCAAAACATATGACAGATACCGGTTAGATGGTCACTGCATCATGAGATAATGTCTGTCCGTATGGGCTAACGTGGGATAATGTCTCATGTAGCCTTACCCAAAGGTTCCTTCTTTGGGGCAAAGTTTTGGGACTTTCTAATTTAGAGTTTCAGATCTATATCTGATTTTTTTAAAAAAATACAGTTTAGACAGCTTCATAAATTGTATATGCTCTGTTCTAAGGGCCTGTCTTTTCCGATTTCAGAGTAGCATTTAAATGGCTATATCGACAGTAATGAAATTGTACATGATTTAACACTACTGTTTGTGGACAGTCAGGCTGATTTGAAATAGTCTTTGTTTCTGCGGAACAGTTCCACAGAAATGGAAAAGCTGAAGAAATTTGAATTTGAATTACAATTAAACCATTTTGTGCATGCACAAACTGGCTAATAGTTCTAATTAGAAATCAGAATGGATTTTTTTCCATTTCAATTTCCTTTTGGAACTGATGAGCTGTCCGGTTCTGATGGAATTGGAACACAGGTGGAATTTCTACTTCTGCCCTAGAAGATATAGTTTTCCATCAAGTTTCATATATAGATTAACCAGAAACCCTATCATCTTGATCATAGCCCTTTCGCCTATCCACTTCCTATTAACTTCTCTTGTTATGGTCTTATCACTCAATCTCACAATAGTTAGATTCTCCATTATTTAGAACTCTCTCCTTTCTGTGGCCGTTTTTAAACAGGAATGGCTGGGGGGAAGGTCTAAGTGCGCTGCGTGGGGCAGCCATGGAACACTCACGTATGTCTGGTGGGGGGGGAGGGGGAATTCAAATAGGCCAGGGGTTAGATACTAGCACTTAGCATTTCTGTATGCTTCACATATTCAAAGTGACATAAAACATTAATTAATGTTAATTAGATCAAATTATTAGAGTAAGTGTCAAACACAAGACCAAAAGGGCACACACTTACATTGAAGCAAGATCCGATTCTAACACAATTCAATAAAAAATTCTTTACCTCTATAGAATGCTTAATTTGCCCAACTAAAACTACATTTTAATTGTTGACATCAACCATCTCTACCATGCCAAATGAAACATTCACACCTGTTGTTGTACACATTAGACAACTAGAAAGAAAACAGAAAGGGTAAAAACTTTCATTACATAAAAGAACTGAGGCAATATGTTGATCACAACTGTGCAGCGTAACACTGTTGATGTTTTGTTTAAAATGTGAGCCACTGCACTTTAGGATTTGTAAGAGGAATTGATTTTTTTTCTTTTTGTAACCACCAGTGCCAGAGCTATAAATAGAGAAATATTGTGAAAAGAATTATTCCTGTGATATTTCTACTCAGTGAATCTGAGTAACTTGCATAAAAGATTGATCTCTCAAGCCTTCCAGATCAAAGAGTTTTGAGTATGTTCCAAGATAAGCAGTCAGCCTGTTGAGTGCATATACTTGCCTATAAGCCTTTTGAGGTTCATGTATAGATTACAACATCAACATCCTCTGAAGGAAAAGTCTACTGTCTCAGAAGCACAATTATACTGCCACTTTGTTTTTGTCTTTTTACACATTATCATTACATAGTAATTCACCTCCCCACTTCCTCTGCTCATGGTGATAAAGTTTCCCTAGCATCTCCAGTGGTAGCACAAAACTGGCTTATTGATAATGACCAGTGACCAGTGCTAGGATGTTACCATGGAATGGCAGATATTTCAGCAGCTGTTGCAGACATTTACAAGCATATTTATAAAGAAAATATGTTTCTCTGAATTATGACTCATTTTTCACATCTCTTTCTCAGGAGCTGCTGCAGAAAGTTATCACTACAAAGATTTGTTTAATCCTGCTGCTGTAGTAAAGCTGGCAGTGTGCCAGGAATACACTGTAGAATGTGTCATGCACAGATGACCTTCAGGACACTACCTAGGATAGCTAATAGGACTTCCCCGCAGTCAGCACATGTGACCTGTGGCATTCATTCTCCGGTCCCATCCCTGCCTTTAGAAATCGCCACAGTGCTGATGAGGCACCAAACCTGCTTTGATGTAGTTGTGGCCAGTTCTGCAGACCACTTACTGTGGCCTCTGAGGTCACCCGTGGACCATTTTGAAAAACACTGGCTTGGGTGGTTTGGATTCCATTTTCAAGATTTCTCTATGGCATCGCTTTAGTGCTGCCCTTCTACTTGATGATTGGCCTGACCACCATTGCCTCATGTCTAGCTCTGCAGTTTGGTTGACTTAAATGGGGTGTTAATGGTGCTTCTTTCCCAGCTTTACTCAGGTTTATGCATATTGTTTGTAAGTATTATTTCAGTATCTTATAAGCAATATCTTGCTCATGTGGTCACTGTAGCACTTTTGCTAAATGACCAAAACCTAGCTTTTGTGACTATTTACATTTTTTGCAGCCCCATTGTCAGTGCTCCATCACTGATTCACACTCAGCTGTCACATTCCCCTTGAAAGCCACATATGGTGCCTATTTTCTCTGACCCCATGTTCAGAAGGTAATGCGGTTACAGCTTTCATGCTATCAGTCTTGACGACGCAAATAGCAGGTTGAACCACAGTCAGTTTTCCTTTCTGATGGCCACATGTTGAGTTTACTAATCACGTATAGATCCCCTGGAGACTAGAACTCATTACCCTTGAGAAATCAGCCTAGAGTCATCCAGGAAGAAAAAGATTAAGCAGAGGTGGAATCGGCATAATCAATCTGCAGGCAAAGCAATTTTGCAACAAGAGAAAAATCAAGCCTGAGAGCTGGGGCAGGATTGAGAATCAAAGGCTTGCATGGAGGAGTTCGGTGTGTAAGTCTAGAACTGGTACCTACAAATGGATGCCATTCACTTAAATATTGCCATCCTGACAACTGTTTATCTTATCCCCATCCACCTTTCTGACTTTTGTCCAGTAGATCTTTCCATCTCTCCATGGGACGTGATGAGGGAAAAGTGGAATTTATTGAGTACAGACACACTGGACCAGATTCTGATCTTAGTTACACTGTGTAAATCTGGAGTAAATTCTGTAGACATCAATTGACTTCGTAGAGATAAAACTAAGAGCAGAATTTGACCTACTGTCTCTTGTTTTTATTCCCAAATGTAACTCTCACCTCCCACCCGCCCCACAAGCCAGCTATTCTTCCTTTTGCTTTTTTTAAAACCTTGGCTTCCACCTCCATTACAATCTGGTGCCTGCCTGTCACTACCTTTTATTAGTTATAAGTGTTATCCTTGGATGGCAGGGTAAGTTCAATTTTTTTTCTAACCAAAGGCCTTAATACCTAGCTGTATTGAGAGAGTTAAGATTGCAAAGGGATAAAGGACTTTTTTCACTATTGAATAACCTGCCTTTTAAAAAGCAAACAAGCACAATAAAAAACCTGTAAGCTTAATCAATAATGCTGTTACTACAAACTTCTGTCAAAATCCTTTAACGCTTTTTATTGTGTTTTTTGTTTCTAGTACTAATACTCAAGCCATCTGCTTCACCATTCAGGTGATAACATAGTTTCCAAAGTACTTAAGCTTTTTTATTTTCTTTAGAGACTGACGCTACCATTTGAAAAGGCATCATAATTAGAGTTTAATTTTGAGTTTTGTTTTGTTTTATTTTTTTGCAAGACTCTAGCTGTTGGTGTAGTAATTTATTAGACTTTTCCCTTTGATACAGTTGATCCGTCTCTTCTGCTGGGTGTTTTTAGAATTCCAATAGCATTATTTTGCTAAGCAGGTACTGCTAAAACAAAATCTTATATGATAGAGACAATGGCTAATTATGTACTTTTAAAGAAAACATGCATCTACTTATTATAAATCTTAATTACGATCACTGCAAAAGGTAACTCCATACTAAAAGGTTGTTATAATGGTAAAATGCTGAGCATGGACAAAAGCTAACCAAAATTTTGTCAAAACTTCTTTGCTCTGCTTCACTTATGCAAAACTTCCTGGCAGCCGGTTTAATGGCTTGGGTAGCGTGTTCCCCTGCGAGAAAGAATCCTTTGAGGAACAGTGCCATCACACAGCTTTTAGACAACCCCCCTTCCCAATACAGGGTTATGGCTGTGGCTGAAGCATCTCATTGGGTGGTCCATCTGCTGCTGCCCACACCAGCCCACTTCATCCCCAGGTTGGCTGGTCCATCTAAAGGGGGTGCCACTAGATGTACAGGCAGAGTAGGCTGTGCCTGCTCTGGAGCACCCCTGCTGGCGGTGCTCTGGAATATCATGGAGCACTGCCAGTGGAGCAGACTGGCCAGTCCCGGGGCACTGTCTTGGAGCAGAACTGCGGCTGACCTTGTATGCATTATGGCCATACATAATGTCCGTATTGTCGGGGCCTGTATTGACTGACCTTGTTCCAGCCGGGTTCTCTGTACAGCATCAACCGTCAGAGGGACTGTGGAGAGGCAGCGTAGCCATTATTTTTAGGGAGACATGGTCGGTCAGGAGGTACCCAGTGCAAACCCCATCCAGTGTAGTGGGCCTCTATCTTATGTTTGATTTGGCCAGGGACACATTGGGGCTGTTGTTGGTATACTGTGCTCCCACCATTCAGCAGTATCCCCGCACAATCTAGCGAATCTGATGTCAGGGGTCGTCTTGAGGTCCCCAAGGCTGGTTGTCTTGGGGGACATCAACATCCACGTCGATGCCAGTTTATTAGGAACAGACTGTGAGTTCATGGCAACCATGGGCCTGTCCCAAATGGTATGTGGCCCGACACATGACGGAGGTCATACCTTGGATTTGGTGTTTTGCACGTGGCCTTGAGGCAGGGGATCCGTTGGTGGGGAATATATTGTTATTACTTTTGTCATGGGCAGATCATTACCTCCTGAGGGCCTGTCTCCCAGTGCATCTCTGTCCCTGGGTGGGTGCACAACCTGTTCGGTTGGTTTGCCCCTGGAGTTTGCCCTACTTATGAAACCAGTAGGTTCCGGAATACTCTGGGGGAATTACCCTCAGATCCTGACAGCTGTACACTCAATGACTTTGTGGCTTTTTGGAATGCCTAACTTAGGCCATCAACTTGTTAGCTTCTAGGTGTCCGCTCCCCAGATGCACATCCCTGTGATATACAGAGGACCCACATCAGTTGGTAGGAGGCAGCAGGGTAATTAGTGTTTTAAATAAATAAATAAAATAAAATTGCTGTCCGTTTGTGGAATAGATCCACACTTCAGCTCCACTCCTGGTTGACTGTTGCTCCAGACAACACCATAGAATTGTGGGTTCCAGCCTAGAGCATCGGGAGATTGCCCACAACTCTGTGGTGTGGGAAGAGGGTGTCCTGTGAGTGGACTGTGGGCTGTCGAAACTGCTGGGTCTGTCCAGTAGAGCTGGAAGTGGGGGTGGGGTGGACAGGCAGCTTCCACATCTGTCTGTTTATACCCTGTGTTTCAGAATCCCACAGCTGCTGGAATGGCTTCCTGAGGTGATAGATGAGCACTGACAAGTGTCTGGCAGCCAGATGATACCCTCTTTTTGTGTGAATGTGTGAAAAGAGATGGCTTAATTGTTTTGTACACCTTGTCATAACCTGTGCTGCACTGCTTATAGGTATAATTTCCCATTGTGGGTTTGTGTGTGTGTCTTCTTTTCCTTTTTGTTTTCTAACAACACTAAGGGCAAGGCCCTCTTTCATAATACCCACAGATTACTATTGAACAGTAGGAATCCCCTTACACAACTAACCCCGGTGTGCAGACGTAAGTGGCTGCTATGTTTAGTCTTTCTTCAGTAATGCATAGGTACTGGGCGGAACCTTGTCAGTGTAAATGTGGGGCTGTGTCGGGGCAAGTTGTCCTTTGATAAATAAATGAATAAACTTTATTGTGGGCCACATGGCCATAACAATTCAAAACATATACGCAAACCTATAAATACAGGAAATCTAAAAGAGAAAAAATAATAATAATAATAAAACCCTATATAATATTAATAATGATTTTTATATTATATATATATATATATATAATATAATATAAAAATCATTATTAATATTATATAGGGTTTTATTATTAGTTTATATATATAAAGTTTGTATCTCAATTAGCATGAGTAAAAAATAATTATTCAAGTTTATAATTATGATCAAGGCCCATAAGGGCTATATCATATATTAAGGAGCATTGGGATCGAATTCAAGTTCCACAACCATGATCATAAATCAAGTTAATTCATACGAGACCATCAGTATAAATACCTTCAGACGAGAGGGGTTGACAGCATGGATGTTAAGCTAAGATTCCTGCTCAAATTCCAAACAGATATGAATAGACCTGGCGGCAAAAATTGCAACCAACTTGGTTCTTAAGAGGTCAAAACCTCCCAACAAGTAAACTAGTTGTTGAATTTTAGGACAGCCAAGGTCCCAGCCAGAAGCAACTTGAAGTTGCCTACGTTGTTTAGCATGTAATGGACATTTTAACACATAATGTGCTACGTCTTTCACTTCTTTACCACAAGAACAAATCCACTACTTGTAGAGGATCCTCTGATATCTCCCCTTTAATACAGACGTATACATAGTTTGCAGTCTTAGGCTAATAAAAGTCATTCTGAGTATAGGGTCTGCTAAATGGAAGATATATGGCGCTCCCCGCTTAGGTGGAACCAAGTATTTATAAAAGGGGGAGATCAAAGATTTACTGGCTGTAGCCCTCGGTTTCTGTCTACGTCTGCAACACGTTGTTTGAGGAGTTTAACAACCAAACCACTGGTACTAGCGTGAAAGTAGGCTTCTGAGAAGCCTAAGGACAAAAGACGTGTATTCACAAAAGACAGACCACCAAAGATCTGTCCCACATACGTTATCCTGTATCTTTTCCTTCATTGCCAGAGATAAGAGGGAGGCTGCAGGAGCGTCCCTAATTTTAGCCCAAAATGCCAATAATCTTATCTCTGTTTGAGCGGCTAAAGATTGTCTGCCTAATTCCAGATTTATTATGGCTGCATTGGAAGAAGGAGGAATCGCCAGGATCCGACACCAGAAGCCATTAACTATTGGTTCTAAACCAGCTATAACTCGACAATCCTATCCCCATATTTGAACACTGTAAAGCATGCTTGCTATTAATTTAGCATCCATAATTTTTTGAGCAGCCATTATACTCCATTGACCATAGAGGAAGAAAAAACGCTGAATTGCCAAGGCTTCCGTCTTTGCTTTCTGTTTGGCCGCCAACATATGGGCTTGCCATGAGCCAATGAAAGTGAAAATTATCCCTAAGTATTTGTATGAGCAAACCTGCTCTAATCTGTGCCCTTGAAGAACCCAATTATATCTGATGAATCGCTTTGCAAAAACAAGGATTTTAGTTTTATCATAATTGATACTAAGATTCATTTCCTTGCATCTTATCCCAAAGTCTGCCAAAGCTCTATCCAACCCCAATTTGCTGAATGACAACAAAACAGTGTCATCAGCATATAGGAGCATAAAGGAGGATGGCATTTTGTGGAGGATGGTATTTCTCGGCATCATTGTGCCCAGTAATGAGCGGGTTAACGTAGATATTAAATAGAATTTGTGCCAAAAGACAACCCTCCATGATAGGTCTGTATTTGGTCTGAGAGGGTCCCGTTAGGATGCACTCTTACCCTCAAAGTTGTTTTAGAATACAGGGATTTGATCAGACACAATAAGCGTTTGTCTGTTTGCAGCCTGTTAAGCTCCACCCATAGCTTAGACCTGTAAATCAAATCAAAGGCTGAGGACAAGTCAATGAAGGCGGCATAGACCTTGCGGTTGCGTCGACTGTATTTATTAGCCATATGATTTAGGACAAAGGCTTGTCCGATGGTAGACCTGTTACTCCTAAATCCTGCCTGCTCTTTGGCAAGAATACCTTTTGCTACTATCCAAGCTTGAATACGAGTTAGTAACAGTCGAGTGTATATTTTGGAGATTACCATAATAACCATAATAAACTAATGGGCCTATAATTCCCATGGTTCTTTTTATCTCCTTTCTTGAAAATAGGTACAATGATGCTGGTTTTCCATGAGTCCGGCATCACAGTAGTAGCATTAATTAAGGAGAATAGGTGTGCTATGGCCGCAATCCACCAGTCGGGGAGAATTTTAAACACTTCACCTGGAATATAATCAGCCCCAGTCGCTTTGTTTCCTTCCAATTTTCATATTGCCTCCAAAACCTCCAATGATGTAACCTGGCCCAGTGTGGTAAGTCTGAGTCAGGAGAGAAGGCATAAGATTCAGACTCATAAGCACTAAACAATTCAGAGAAATATTTAGTCCAGATTGAAGGGGGGATCTTCATTTCTTTTGTCAACATTCCCTTCTTCTGTGGTTTATTTACTAGATTCCAAAAAAGCTGTGTGTCCTTTTAATTTATTGATCCCCAAAGTCTGTTCTATTGTTGCTCACTGTATTCCTGTTTCTTACTAGTTAGCAAGGATTTATATACTTTCTTTAACCCCCTAAACCTCACAACATGCTCTATATCCTCATAAGTGTGTAGTTTATGAGCAGCCCCCCTTAATGAAGTTCTCACTAATACTCCGGTTTTTTTGGAAGAAAGGTAAGTATCAAACTCAAATCATCCACAAGCTAGGACCATAAAACAAATGCTTGCATCACATCACTAGTAGTCATCATTTGAGTTGATAACAAACAAACATCTGGTCGCATAAAAAAAGCCGAGACCTCTGTCGCTACTTTATGGGACCAGCAGACTGAGACGACAGCATGTTTCTTTCCCATAGTTCAGATCTGAAGGTAATTTAACGAGATGGTTATCATTTTGCAATGTGATCTGCAAAGGAAAATGGTCACTCAGGCCCTGGTGAAAATGGTCACCTCCAGCCCCACCTCTAGCCCTGCCCCCTGCCAAGCAAGCACCATGACAGCTTCACCCTTAGTCAGACACAGACACACTCCCCTCCCCCACCCCCCCAACTCACTGGATCTGCCAGCACAGTCCTGGGGCTTCTCCTCAGGTCCATGGGCCAAATGCAGATGTACATTTATGTGGCCTTTTCCCAGTTCCTAGGCCACTTTTAGATGATCGGTGCGTGCTCGCACCAAAAAATCACCCCCTTAAAATCTTACTCCCACCCCTGTACCACCAAGCACCCACCCATTCCCCCTCCACCTCACACCTCCCCCCCCC
>QEPC01014093.1:661062-681674 GCA_003113815.1 Sphenodon punctatus | reverse complement strand
ATTGAATTATGTGAGGGTGGGAGAAGCGGGGAAGGAAGTTGTAGATTTGCCCCTTTCTGGTGGCAGCAGGGATGGGGTAAATAGAAATATGGGATGGGATGATGAGGATAGACTTTGATGTATTGAAGGATGATTTGTTAAAATTTATGTTGAATTTCTGTTTAGTCCATATTTGGACATGAAAATTTCTGTTATTTATTGTGAAGTGTTGCTTTGTGTATTTCTACTTTTGTTGTGAGCTGCCTCGAGTCGCCTTTGACGAGAGAGAGCGGGATACAAATTAAAAGTGAAATGTGTGGTCCTGCGGCTGCCATCTTTGAAAAGAGCATGTGGGGCTTCACATGCTCAGAAGAGCTGCTCGGCCCTGCGGCCGCCATCTTAAAAAAGGGCACACAGATGGACACGGGGGGGGTCTCTTTTAAACTGGAGGACCGGAAAAGGGCCGAGCACAATGTGGAGCACGGTGGGGAAGGAGGGTCAGACACGCCCCCCCCCATGGTAAGTACAAGTAAACCCCTTCCTTCCCCCTTCCATTCTGAATAAAAGCTCCCTCCCTTCCCCCCAGGCAGGGATACCAGGCAGGGGCTGGAGGACTAGGGGGCTTGTCTTTGCCCCACCCTGTAGTTTCTCTGCTTCCCTCCCTCCCGCCCCCCCCGGCTGCAGCGGTGTGGATCCAGGGATCAAAGCCTGGATCTCCAGCAGCTGCAGCAGAGCCACAGCAGCAGAGATGCTCAATTGAGAGCCCTCAGTGCCTTCCATTGAGAGCTCTCAGTGCCCCTTCCCTTTTACTTACCAAAGCAGTGCAGAGTCACAGC
This sequence comes from Sphenodon punctatus, assembly GCA_003113815.1. Lineage (NCBI taxonomy): Eukaryota > Metazoa > Chordata > Lepidosauria > Sphenodontia > Sphenodontidae > Sphenodon > Sphenodon punctatus. The sequence goes on along the minus strand of QEPC01014093.1, from coordinate 680,859 downwards.
AGCTGGAGCTAAGGAAGGCATGCGGAAGCAGCCTGCCTTCTTAGTATGTGGCCAGCCCTGCCCCCAACCATGACGTGAGGGGGTGGGTCTAACCAAAGCTGGCCAATGGGGGGGCTGGAGCCCCGTTAGCCACCCCGGTGGATCCGCCCCTGAACATACCACGTCATAATGTCTAATATATGAAAGAAAGTCAAGATCTTTACATTTACCAGCCCATCCTGCAATGTTCCAGGTTATGATCTTTAAGTTTCCGCCTGGGTCCTCCACAGCAAGTCAGTCAGTTTCAGATAATGCATTCCTCTCTATCCTATCCTCCTGACATGCAAAAGTGTAACAGAAGAAAGTAGACAAAAGGAGTGTTGTTCTAGCCATAGTGGCGAGCTTTCCAAAGGCGACATGCTTGTGTGACCTGGGCTATCTACAAAGGTCTCAGGAGGGGACAGGGTAATTAATAGGGCTTTCCTACCTCCAGATGGAGTTGAGGTTAGTTGGGCCAGCGAAGGGGCAACAGTTGGCAGTTCCGGGAGATCAATATGTATAAGACCCAAGCCGCATTGTTTGGCTGTTTTCACAATCTGACTTGTCACCTCACCCGTCTGGGGATTATGCTGATTAATATCAGACCTACCATAAGGTTCTGAAATTTTTTTCTAAAATTGCCTTTCCCCAGCCTGTCTGAACAAAAGGATGCAGAAAAGGATTGTAACTCAAAGGTGTATCTTTGGATCACAATGTCTCCTTGTCCTAATTTTATGATTGTTCCAAGCTACCCCTTGTTTTGAGCTGTGTATAAAGGTTTAATCTATCCCAGTAGTTTCTAAACCTTTTACCTGCATGACCCAATTTTGAGACATAACCCTGCTCAATCACATGGGGTATCTTTACTACCTCACGTGTGTATTCTTTGTGAAAAAACAAAAAGTACTGGCTCTATGGCTTTGCCCTTCTAGGATGTTGTCACTGGCACATTGGTGAACAGTGTCCCCAAAGTATACCCTCCTGCCATTTACCGTTTTTGTTTGTTTTTGTAAGCAAAAAAACATCTTTGGCAAAAAACTACCCCCAAAATGCATTGATTTTCCCATGGGATATATTTTCTACCCCAGCCAACATTAAGCATAGGGGAGAAAATACACAGCATGTGTTTTAGCATAGAAACGTGCCATGTAAATACATCTATCAAGGTACATTTACAAGGCACGTGTAAATACATCTATCATTCTTGGCTGATTGCTCAAACGAACATTGCTGTCCTTCAAGCACTCTTAATGGATCTTAGGGGGAGGCTACCCACAGAGCTTAGCCCTAGGAAGTGTCAACCCACAGAAATAAAGTGTCTCTATTTTCACAAATTGCTAACTCCCCCTAGTCTCACACATGGGGACTGGCACCATGGTGCCAACCTCCCAGGAAAAGGGGCAAGGAGTGTTTGATCAATTTCCCAGGTTTTCCCAGGTTTTGCCTGCATGTAAGGTCCCTGCAGGGTGGCTGTCTGTTCTGCAGTTCATGCAGAAGGGTGAGCAGAAGCCCAGTTATGGGTACTGGCACTATGGTGCTAACCTCCTCAAATATGTAACTGTGTTTGCAGGGCATGGGGTGTGTGGGTATTGTGAAACACATTTACTGCTTTTACCACAAAAAAGGATATTTGAATGGGATAACATTTACACCCCAAACTATAACAATGAACTTGGAGTAGAAAATACACTCCACACACACAAAACATTTTTACAATCATGACAATGGAGCAGGGTTAAATATAATCAGCTGACCACAGACAGCTACAAAGATGTGCACAGTATATCAAATAGCAGTGGGACTTGCAAGTCTATCAACAGATGAAATGATCTCACATGGAGCCATGATCATAAGAATATAAGTAGTGCCATACTGGGCCAGAGCAAGGAGCCCAGCATCCAGTCTCCAACAGTGGCCAATCTCGATCTCTTGGGAGAAGTACCTAATCAGGTCACAAATGTGCAATCCATTCCCCATTGTCCACTCCCAACACTAACAAGTTATGTCCCCTAAACCTAATTGTCTAATAGCTGTTAATGGACCTACTCCCCAAGAACTTCCCCCAATCCTTTTCTTAAACCCAGGCACACTACTGGCCTTGACCACAACCTCTGGCAACAAATTCCACAAGTTAATTGTGTGTTAACTGAAAAAATACTTTTTCATTTGTGTTAATTCTACCACCAATTAGTTTAATGGAGTGTCCCCAAGTCCTAGTACTGTTTAAGAAGGTAAATAACCATTCCCTATTTACTTGTTCCACTCCATTCATGTTTTTATAAACTTATATCATATCCCTTCCAGGTCATCTCTTCTCCAAGCTGAAGAGCCCTAACTTATCAAGCCTCTTTTTGTACAGGAGCTATTCCATACCCTTTATAATTTTTGTTGCCCTTCTCTGTACCTTTTCTAGTTCAGCTATGTCTTTTTTGATATGGGGTGACCAGAACTGCACACAGTATTCAAGGTGCGGTCACACCATACATTTACATAGAGGCATTATGATATTTTCAACTTTAGTCTTTATCTCTTTTCTGAATAATTCCTAACATCCGGTTTGCTGTTTTGGCTGCTACCACACACTGAGCTGAGGATTTCAATGTATTGTCCACAATGATTCCAAGATCCTTTTACTGAGTGGTAACCCCTAATTTAGAACCCAGCATTGTGTACATATAGTTGGCATTATTTTACCCTATGTGTATCACTTTGCACTATTCAACATTAAATTTCATCTACCATAAATTAATTAATTAATTAAGTTATTCAAATTTCTTACCCCACCCTACCCACCAAAGGTGGCTCAGGGTGACTTACAATATTAAAATGCAAAAATATACATACAACATCAATACAAAAAACAAAACACCCTACAACCCCACACCATCCCCCCAACCTTTATCTAACCCCTCACTTCCTGACTCACCCTTTTCCCCCACAACCCTACCCCCACTGTCAAACGACCTTGTAAATCATTCTGTTTTATACTGCCTCCTAAAGGTGCTCAAGCCTGGAAATGAACGAACCTCACAGGGAAGGGAGTTCCACAGTTGCAGGTCGGCGGTTGAGAATGCCCACCTTGTCGTGGAGGCCAGGTTAAAAACTGGTACCTCCAGATGGACATCCCTACCTGACCACAGAGGCCACAATGGGACATGGTAGGCCAGGTGATCTGCCAGATAAGTGGGTCCCAAACGTTTAGGACTTTAAAGGTCAAAACCATTACCTTGAATTATGCTGGAAGACAACAGGCGACCAGCGCAGATTTCAGAACACTGGTGTTATGTTCTCCCGGTGTCCCGTTCACGTAAGGAGCTGGACCACCGCGTTCTGCACCAGCTGCAGATTCCCATGTATAGCGCATTGCAGTAGTCTACTCTAGCCTTGAGATAAAGAAGGCATGGATGATGCACATGACAGTGGCGGTTTCTATAAATGGGCAGGCGGACTCATCTCAGTTAAACATTTCCCTGGGTCCCGCGGGACTCATCAGAGCTACCGAGCACTTCCCGGCCACTCACAGCGGCTGCATCTCTTTTAGCACTTGGGCACATGCACAGAGTGAGCAGTTTGCCTCCTGTGCATGTGCTCAAACTCTCTGTCCATCAGTTAGGGCTGGTGGTGGTGGCAGCGCACAGAACTTACTTTCTCTCCAGCTCGCCCCTCCCTTCTGGCTAGCTTGCACAAAGGAGGAGGAGCCGAGGTGCAGAGGTGGGGCTGAGGGGGTATTGATTTTCTTTGTTTCCCTAGACTTCCCTTCCTTCCTGTCCAGCCCAGGGGTGGAGCTAGCAGTCAGGTTCAAGCAGTAGGGCTGGCCCATCACAGGCATAGAGAGAGCATGCTCCAGGCACCGTCCCAATACTACACGGCTCTCTCAGTGAGGGGGTAGGGCAGTGAGGAGGTGCTTGTTCATCCCCAGGGCAGTGAGAATGTGCAGCCAAAAAAGACTGCACTTGGGTGGTAATTGATGCCGCCCAGTGCTTGGGGAGCCCGGGGGGCTCAGGGAAGAGCCTGCCTGCCAGCCAGTCAGACCCTGGAATCAGATGGACTCTGCATATTCACGTTTGTGGGAGGAGCAGTGGGTGGAGGGACTGGTATGGGAAAGTGGAACAACTTTACAAGGTTAAGCACAGGAAGAGGCACACTAGTCATGTGTCCGACTGTGCCAGCCCAGTGGCATTTTGTCTTTTGGAGGGAGCAGTGGACACAGAATGTGAGAGAGGAGACCACCATACAGCCACTGTAGTGCAGTACTTCCCAAGAGAAACCCGGTAAGAAACACAAAGAAATTTCCCCTTGCCTGGTGCCCTTGCTCTGTCTCAGCTCCTGGCCTGAACTCAGTCTAGTGCTTATTAAAACCAATTCCCCAATTTACGCACACACNGTTTGTCTGTTTGCAGCCTGTTAAGCTCCACCCATAGCTTAGACCTGTAAATCAAATCAAAGGCTGAGGACAAGTCAATGAACACTGCATAGATCTTACGGTTGCGTCGACTGTATTCATTAGCCATATGATTTAGGACAAAGGCTTGTCCGATGGTAGACCTGTTACTCCTAAATCCTGCCTGCTCTTTGGCAAGAATACCTTTTGCTACTATCCAAGCTTGAATACGAGTTAGTAACAGTCGAGTGTATATTTTGGAGATTACCATAATAACCATAATAAACTAATGGGCCTATAATTCCCATGGTTCTTTTTATCTCCTTTCTTGAAAATAGGTACAATGATGCTGGTTTTCCATGAGTCCAGCATCACAGTAGTAGCATTAATTAAGGAGAATAGGTGTGCTATGGCCGCAATCCACCAGTCGGGGAGAATTTTAAACACTTCACCTGGAATATAATCAGCCCCAGTCGCTTTGTTTCCTTCCAATTTTCATATTGCCTCCAAAACCTCCAATGATGTAACCTGGCCCAGTGTGGTAAGTCTGAGTCAGGAGAGAAGGCATAAGATTCAGACTCATAAGCACTAAACAATTCAGAGAAATATTTAGTCCAGATTGAAGGGGGGATCTTCATTTCTTTTGTCAACATTCCCTTCTTCTGTGGTTTATTTACTAGATTCCAAAAAAGCTGTGTGTCCTTTTAATTTATTGATCCCCAAAGTCTGTTCTATTGTTGCTCACTGTATTCCTGTTTCTTACTAGTTAGCAAGGATTTATATACTTTCTTTAACCCCCTAAACCTCACAACATGCTCTATATCCTCATAAGTGTGTTGTTTATGAGCAGCCCTCCTTAATGAAGTTCTCACTAATACTCCGGTTTTTTTGGAAGAAAGGTAAGTATCAAACTCAAATCATCCACAAGCTAGGACCATAAAACAAATGCTTGCATCACATCACTAGTAGTCATCATTTGAGTTGATAACAAACAAACATCTGGTCGCATAAAAAAAGCCGAGACCTCTGTCGCTACTTTATGGGACCAGCAGACTGAGACGACAGCATGTTTCTTTCCCATAGTTCAGATCTGAAGGTAATTTAACGAGATGGTTATCATTTTGCAATGTGATCTGCAAAGGAAAATGGTCACTCAGGCCCTGGTGAAAATGGTCACCTCCAGCCCCACCTCTAGCCCTGCCCCCTGCCAAGCAAGCACCATGTCAGCTTCACCCTTAGTCAGACACAGACACACTCCCCTCCCCCACCCCCCCAACTCACTGGATCTGCCAGCACAGTCCTGGGGCTTCTCCTCAGGTCCATGGGCCAAATGCAGATGTACATTTATGTGGCCTTTTCCCAGTTCCTAGGCCACTTTTAGATGATCGGTGCGTGCTCGCACCAAAAAATCACCCCCTTAAAATCTTACTCCCACCCCTGTACCACCAAGCACCCACCCATTCCCCCTCCACCTCACACCTCCCCCCCCCGCCCTGCCCCACAACTCCCACCATGCCTCCTTCCCAGGACCAGCATTGTTGCTTGGCAGGCTTGCTGCTGCCGCCTTCCACCCCCCAATCACATTTCCAGCATTTTTNTTCACACTTGTATGTTTGACCACATTGTAGTTGAAGACATGAATGAGATGTAGTTCAGTGTTCCTGACACTGTTAGGGGGTGGGAAGTGTTGTGAAGCCAGCACTGCTCATGCAAAATAGGAATACCACCACTCCATGCACAGAATCCATGGAGTGATGGTGTGTTCCAGCAAGAGGAGGAGAGGGCACAATAAGCCAAGACACCCCAGAGCGAGAGGAGTCTATTCCATGGAAAAGATGGGACCTTGTCAAATCTGCACTCTCCATTTCAAGTATGCAGAGTATTTCAAGTATGCAAAAATGAAGTCTCAGAAGAAAAGAATGCTCTACCCTCCTCCTCGGCTGCAGGTTCTGCTTGCCACACGAAGGAGCCGAGGGGAAGAAGAAGTCCTCTGTTCTCACGGCAGGGGTGTTCCCATGCACTGGGTAGCAGCTCTGCTAGCCACCCTGACCTCACCTACTCCCCTGTGTGTTTCCTACTCCTGCTTCCCTCCCCCACACAGCTCCCTGTCTCCCTGCACAGACCCCACCACCACCCTGACCTCTCCTGCTTCCCTCCACCCCCCAGAGTTTCCTGCCTCTTCACGGTACTTACCCATGCACTCCACAAGGTAGCTTTCCTTGAGGAGACTTTCTCGTTTGACCATCTCTGGGTTTCTGGACAGTGGCCACCTCGTACCTATCCCTGAATCCAGGATGCAGCAGCAGTAGCTTGAGGACTTTCCCAACCTCTAGGAAAGGGCTATTTAAAGAACCAGAAGGAAGTTGGAAGGAACCCAGAGATGGGATGACTGTAAAACAAAATTGAATGGCTAATGGCAGATATTAAGCAAGGTTATTTGCCTGTATGTAGTACATTTTTGGAGGAGTTTTTCTTTTTGGTGATTCATCTGTGTGGTATTTTTAAATACATTAATATTGTGATCTTCAAGTGTTTAGCACCAGCACTAATCCTTCGCTCCAACATGAGCTCAATTGTAGTGGATAGGACTCACGTCAGCACTAAACGATTTGAAGATGGCTCTGTAAAGCAAAATTGAATGACTAATGGCAGATTGTAAGCAAGGTTATTTGCCTGTACGGAGTAAATTTTTGGAGTTCTTCAATATTGTGACTGCATTCATGTAAACCCAGTAAACAACTTGCAGAAGAATCCATGCGTGCTGGATTCTCTAATAGTACTTGAAAATGTGCATGAATATTTGTGGTTATTTATTTAGGTAGCCTAGCTTTTGTGTATTTTTATTTTAGCCCTTTAATTTACATTGTAATCTGGGCACTATTGAATATTTAACTGTGAACCTTTGATTTTAGCAACATAGAAACACACCATGTTGGCAGAGACTGTATAGTGCTGTCTTTTTTCAGCAGTTATTCTCATGACATTGTTAAGATCCGGCACTGCAGTTAACTGAGTCAGTGTTCTCCTAACTGTGATTAAATGGGCGTTGCTGCTTGTTGTACTATGGGTTGGCTGACAAAAGCTGAATCTGTCACAGGTGTTGCAATTTGTACATCAGAAAATTTGCTTTCCAAACACTAATTATTCCTGAAGCATCCTACTTCAGACAAAGTGCAGATAACACAGTCAGCAAACTTTCGTCAACTTCATCACTGTGCTGTAAATTAGGACTTGGTTCCCACCCTTGCATAAAGTGAAGATGATGTAAAATGCAGGATAAACCTTTGATTTCCAGTCTCCAATGTGGAGTTCTTTTCTTTTTGAAATAGCATCTTGTAGGACAAACCTCTGACCTCAAGTACCCGTCATTATTTTAATAGGCAGCTTCTCCTTTGCAGAGGATCTTGGACTGAAGATTTCTTGTGGAGACTGCCCTTATCCAAGGAAAGTGACCTCACCAGCCAAATTCACCCCATATTTTTGTTGAGGGGAGGGTATAGCCTTTGCAGCTAGGGAGTTATTGCCCCCCCCCCTGCAAAGTGTTATGACAAGGGGTGGGAGAGTCTCTTCACCCTGCCCATTTCTGCTGTGGCCCTGCTCTCTGAGGTGTCGTCCACAGCAAGGTTCAGAGCTATTGAGATGTCTGTGTGTGACCAATGTTCCAAGTGCCCTCCTCTCTGCCCCCTTACAGTTTAGCAACTCCTTTGGCAATGTAGTGGCTGAAGGGAAGCACAGGGAATCAGTCACTAACATTTGGTTCGCTAGAGAGAAAATGTCACTTTACAGCCCTATCAAGTTTTGTGCCAGGTATTCTAACAACAACACTCTCGGACAAACATGCACATACATATTCTTCCATTTTAGGCACCACTTTTTGTTGATTGCACATTTTCCATTGCAAAGCTTTAGATTAGCATGTTACATCCTGAGTTGACAGCACTGTATATTCCTGTTTAATCTCAAGAGAAAACACCCATCTCCTGCACTCTGCAAGATAGGAGGATATGACTGTGATGGACTATTTCTTCATTAAATATTTTATAACAACTCTAGCTGTCATCAAAGTCTGCAAGTTCTTGACATTAGCCACAGAATGACCTGTTAAAATAAAGAGTAAAGCTTTGTTCTGGAAATTTTCCTCTCTTAGTGCCAAGAATATCTGAAAACAGATATTGAAACTATGCAAATATATAAAGACTAGACTGGAAATGTTAGTATTATTTGATGAATGAATTAGAGAAAGTAAAGGATTGAGTGCTTTAGATGAAGTTCTTTGTGCTGTGTGTTTGTGTGTGTCTTGCGTTGGAATTTGTTTGCTTTTCTCTGCTTATAGTGAAGTGTCTCAAAAAATGTTTATTTACTAGTTTAGAATGAACACATTGTATTTCATTTGTTGGAAGTCTAGAAGATGTTTATATAATTTAACTTCTAGTAGCAATGAATCACAAGCTGTTTAGTTTGGAATGGTTTGGCTAGTATACAATAACTACTGATTTGTACTTTCTTATAGGATTATTTAACCATTCACAAGTATGGCAATGCAGCCAGGAAAGATCTCTGGAACACACTGTCAGAGGTAAAGCACTGTCACTAGTAGTTCTTTTGTGGGTGACAGGGCGAGGTTAAGAGTGTATAGTGCATATTGAAATCCCTAAGCTCTAGAGCAAATTTAAAAATTAATGCCAAGAAGTTTTTTGGGGGGTTCATGGAGAGTGACAACGTAAACAGCATGTGTTCTAAACATTTCATTTTTACCCAGAGCACTCTTTCTTGTTTGTGTTAGGCCACTGACACCCAATAAAAGTGCCCCATGGCATAAAATGCATGCAGTCTGATTCTATTGACTTCAATAGAGCAGGATAGTAAAGGTATATAAGCAGGAGATCCATGACAGTGATGTGGATTTCCATTCCGTAGATTTTTATGTAAATTAATCATGTTTCATCTGAAGGTGAGAACTCTTGGGGACTGACATTTGGCATCATATTTGCTGATACGTACAGCAAATATTTGATTCTCTATAAATTACAGATAGTTTAAGAAATAATTAAAGCTCCTCTTGTTGCTTCTTAATGTTTCTTGCTTTGTCTTTTATCATTCTTTTAGCTATATTGGGATAAATTGTCTATTATACGCAGCCAGAAGTACGTACTGTTCAAAGAGTAGAATACAGATGCAGTATTTTGGCTTCATTCTGGGCCATAGGTAACACTGCCACAATGAGTGTTTCACCTTGAATGTGGAACTTATAACATGTCACCTTGAAAGTGGGACAGTAAAATTGTAAGCTTATCTGTTATCCTCTCTAGGCTTGGCTTGGCTTGGCTTATATGCAAACACAGGAAACAGGGATCTTTCCTAAGGTTTACTTGGATTCTCTATTGGCCACTCAGACTCTTTCCCAACTCTGTCAACAAGAACATTCTCTGCAAATCAAACCCTCAAAGTCTTTTGCTTGTGGTCTTTCTCCCCCCTCTAATTCCCTCCTGGCTTGCTGTATTCCAGCTGAAATTCCATGTTTATTAAACCGTGTTTTTCAAGACTGTTTTAAGTAAATTGTATTTATTTTCAGAGGAGTGGCTGGCAGCTGGTTTTTATTTGGTCTTTTTCCATTTTCTTGACCCCTGTCTTCAAGCACTGAAGGAGCATGCTCAGAGAAATGGTAGAGATGGAGAAAAGTAGCTCAGGTGGTGCCTTTTATTGTACCAACTGTAGCAAACATGCAGGGTCAAGGGCTGGATCTGCAGCCAAGATCGATGAGGCAGACCTTTCCCACCCTTCCTCTACTGTAATGCACTCAACTATGCATTCTGTCTCAGCCTTCCTTCGCTGTCTCTCTTTGCTATACCCATATCATTCTGAAATCCATACCTCACAGCCCCTTTGCCTTCTCATTTTTGTTTCAGTTAATGTTTCTGTTTTGGCACTGAAATAACCCAGACCCTACAAAATGAGACATCCATGTGATGTAACCTCTCTGCGTTCTGGGTGCGGTCCACTGGCCGCTTTTAGGCAGCATGGCGCCCAGACTAAAAGAAGCCTCCCCAGTTCTGTGCTCAAGACTTAGGAATGTAAGCTTTTCTGACTTGCAGTGAGACACAGGCTTCCAATTAATCCCATTCAAAATATCTCTGTCTGTGAACCCATCCAGTTGAGACACCCCAAATAAATACTTTTTGTTAGACTTTTCAGATCATGTAAAGATTGGGGGTATGGTTAGCCATAGTTTCTGAGGGTGTTGTAAAAAAGTCTGGCTGGTCTGGTCCAGCACTCCTATTCTTTCTTTGGCATTTCAAACATGTTGTGAAAGGAGTATTTGGCCCTTAGCACTTGAAGCTATTTTATTTTTATATGCATAACCAAATATTGAACTCGGTTTTAAAAGAAGACTTAAAATGCTAATTTGGTATGGAGAGTATGTGTTTGTGTGTGCATATAGGTTTGCAAATGATTGTCATTGTTCTTTAAAGAGAAGGTTAGTGGTCCTTTGTTTTTGTTTTTTGTTTAAATAAATTGCTACTAGCTTTGCTTCAGTATATTAAACAAAAACTTTTGTTTTGAAGGCTCTGAGAAAGGTTGGAAAATTTGTAAATATTCAAGAAGTAATGGATCAGTGGACACTACAGATGGGTTATCCTGTTATCACCATCCTGGGAAACGAAACTGCAGACAATATCGTAGTAATCTCCCAAGAGCACTTTATTTATGACATTGATGCTAAAACCAAGAATCCCAACCTTGGAAACAACAGGTACTTATATTTCTCGATAAATATTCCTACTAAAAGTTGAGGTTGCTTAGATGCTTCTTGACAATACTTTGTCTGCAAATGTCCCTGCAGAAATCACTGAGCCCATACCTAAAGTATTTGTAGCACAATGTGACCTACTATTTTAATTTTCTTAAATATTATTCTTACAAGGAGAGGAATTGAATTGCATTGTTAGAATAATGTGACAACAAAAGAACTGTATTTTCAGTCTGTATTACACAAGCTTTCTGTCTGCTCTTTTACGTGGGGGCTTCATAGCACTTCGTATAGTTAACAAACATCTGCATGGAAGGGTCCTGATGCTCGTACACAACAAAATCAGAAGTATTTTCTTTTTCTTTTTTTAAACAGAGAATTGTAATTGCCAATTTACCACAGTCAGCTTGCACTGATACTCCTGGTACTACTAATCTGTTCGTGCTGAGGAAAGACTAGATAGGACAACCCAGATTAATTGTTTTATATTTTAGGAATAAGAAGGGATAAGTTTTCATAGGTGCAACTGAGTACTTTCAAAAAGCAGAGTTCAGTCAAATGTTTGCAGAGCATATACTCAGTTTAGCAGGAAAGTGTGTGGCTTTAAATTACCTTTATGCCTCTTTTGATCATAGTGGTAGCAACGAGCAAAACTGGATAGCAGCATAAGTCCAAATATCCAGAGACCTGTTCTAATGCCAGCTAGAGCTGGTTCTAATGCCAGAACTGTTCAATAAAGAGCTACAACTGTCCAATAGAGACTGTTCTTCTGACTGGAGCATAGCATGCTCTAACCTCACCCTGAGGGCTCTTTTGCACACTTTTCAGAATCTCTATTCTTTTCTCCCAGTTGGTCAAGATACACATTTCCATTGGCTGATGTGATGCACGTGTACTGGTCCGTTAAGACTAGCCCGTGGGTCACCAAAGTGCTGACCCATAACAGGGGTATAAAGAGAGGTCCAACCTAGCCGAAGTCGGTTAGGTTAGGGCAGGTAGAGAGTACAGACTGCTGACTGCTGCTTTCCTTCACCTTCCCTTGCACTCTGTGCTGGCCAAGGTCCTGAAGACAAAGTACCAAGAGAAGGGAGCCTAGCTAAGGGATTAAGGGCAAGGGAGGCTGAAAGCTGCTACCCCATAGTTTGACAAAGGGGCTAGCTATGAGTTGGAACCCAGAGGTGGGGTTCATAGGTACTTTACAAATTGTGTGCATGCTGTATTGGACACTATATATATTTGCACTGGTGGAGGCAGTAAGCTGGTGAAACTTGCAGTCAGATCCTATTTGCCTGTTCCTTGGAAGGGAACTGACTGACAAAAGAGTGGGAGTGGCCCCGATCCTGCAAAGAAGTGCAGTGGATGCAAGGGCCATCCATCACAGGTAAAAAAGGTGAAGTAGTCCGAGTGTGCTGGCTTTAAATAACCCATTGCTCCATGACTCAGTGAATTCTCAGCTACATTTTAAGGGTAGATCCGAAAGCTACTGTCTTACCTCCACTGCTATTGGTAGGACTGCATATGACTAGAAAGAGCAGGAGATATGCTGAGTCTTGTCTCCCCAGAATAATGATAATGGATTTCCAGTCATCAGACGTAATGAGCTATAAAAGGAGGCTTAAAAATACACGGTGCTGATAAGAATGTATTTTACTGATAAGAAAGTATTTTGCTGAAGTATGGCATGCATTTTTGTTTGTTTGTTTATTTATTTATTTATTTATTTATGTTAATTTCTGCCCTGCCCCTTCCTCTAAGGCTTAGGGTGGCTTACATAAGAAAAACATACAAAAAATTACAATAAAACTCTATTAAAAAGGAAAAACTCATTAAAACCTACCATCACCCCTAAACTCACCCTCATCATCTCTTATCCCTGCCCGCCAAATGCTTTATGAAAAAGAAAATTTTGCACTGTTTCTGGAAAATGCTCAGGCTCGGCCTCTGATGGACCTCTGGGGGTAGGGAGTTCCATAACATGGGGGCAGCAACTGGGAATGCCTCTCTGATGGCCCTTGTTGTGCAAACAAGATTAGCAAGTGGCACCCGCAGGAGTGCGCTCCCAGCTGACCACAAGGGTCATGATGGAGCATGGAAGGAACAGTTGTCTCTTAGATATGTGGGTTCCAGACTGTTTAGGGCTTTACAGGTCAAAACCAGCACCGGAAAGCTATAGGTAGCCAGTGCAGATGATAAAGCACAGGTGTAATGTGCTTATGGCAAACCACCTGTGTAAGGAGCCGAGCTGCCAGATTCTGCACCAGCTGCAGCTTCTGGACAGTCACCAAGGACAGCCCCATGTAGAGCATGTTACAGTGGTCTATCCTCGAAGTGCTGAAAGCATCGATGATGGTGGCCAAATCAGAAAGGTAGGGATGCTGCCTCCTCACCAGATGGAGTTGGTGAAAAGCACGCCTGGCCACCACCACAACCTGGTGATCCAGGTGCAGCAGAGGGTCCAGAAGCACCCCAAGGCTACAAACCTGAGTAACCAGAAGCGGCCAATAGCAGGGTTTATGAACAAGAAAGATTTCCGTGTCCAAAGTTCAGAATACTACCAAAAATAGTTTCATACAGTTTCATACCATTTATGTCAGTACACTGTAGAAACTCTGTTCTTTGAATCTGTCAGAACAAGATATCAGTTATTATAGCCTTTGCACCCATTGAAGCCAATGGCAAAGCTTCCATTGACTTTAATGGCAGAGGATTTCACCCCCACAGTAGTTTTGTGATTGTGGAAACTGAGGGATTAGAATGAGATCATTAGTACATTTATTTTAGGGGTATCCAATTTGTTTTCATTTTCATGTAAATGAAAATCCCATTTTCGTTTTTGTAAAACAGTTCAAAAAATGTTAGAATAAAAACAAATTTGAAATTTAGTTTGAAAGTTTTGGGATATAATTCAGGCTTCAGTTCTTTGTTTTTCATTTGATTTGCAAGGAATTTGGACAGATTGTACCCCCCCCACTCAAGCGATCATCTCCACCAGATTTCAGAACAATTGGATAAAAGGTCCCAGTTTTATAAGCAATTGAACTTTTGTGATTTTAAGAGAAGTTGTGCAAATACTAGTTCTGAAAATTTTGGGACAAAAATTAAAATTTCACAACATAACTGGGACTTCAGGCAGCAAAGCAGAGGGGAGGGGGAAGCAGCCCAGCAATCAAGAGACATGATTGACACATCCATGCTGGCCAATTGGCATCCCTTATTGACTCTTTCCTAAACGGATGCTTCCAACTTCCCATTAACAAGCAGGGGTGTTGAGATGGGTACAGCACAGAATGAGGATACATGATTGACATTTTTGCTGGTGAAGGTGCATCACAAACCCATCTTGTACCACTGTGACAAACGTAGGAGAATCTCTGGTATAGGCTCATTCTCTGGAGATGCTTCCCAGGCTTCCAACTTGCCAGTATCCAGTCACTGCAATCAGGGAGTCTTGGGGGTGGACACTGGGGAGCAAATATAAGCTTCTGCCAAGCTGCACAGCCCCCACCATGGTTAAATCTTGTGTGGTTCATAGGCTGGCTCAATGTTGTGTGCATGTGCGTGTATGCTGCAGTCTTCAATCTCACTGCAAGTGCTCATAAAAGCAGGACCCTGCACCGATTCACCCCTGCGTTTGCCCCCATAGACTTTGGGGTACCCATGACTGAGGCCTCTGTCAGTGTCAGTGCCTCTGGCACCTACTTCTCCTGTCTTCTTCACTCTGTCTACGAGTGCTCCAAAACCCAGATATCTGCATCTAGTAAGACCTCCATAATTTAAATAGGGGCAACACCTGCAAGTGGTTTAAGGAAATGTGGAACTTCTGTTAAAATCACAGAACTTACATTGCTTATAGAATTGAGACCCTTTATCCAATCTTTCTGATATTTGGCAGGGATGATCCCTTGGGTGAAGAAAAAGTCTTTCCAAACTTCATCCAAATTGGATGGGCAACAAAGGCATTATTACAGCTGGAAATCTGCGTGCAAACCATGAAATGATTAAATTGCTTATAAAATCAGTATCCTTTATCCAATCTTCATGAAATTTGGCCAGCATGATCCCTTGCATTAGGGGTACAGTGATTCCAAATTTCATCCAAATGCGATGGAAAACAAAGACATTACAGCTGGTAATGTGTAATTTAAATTGCCTATAAAATCTGGACCCTTTATCCAATCTTTATTAAATTTGGCAGGGTGATCCCTTGGGTGTGGGGTACAATCTTTCCAAAGTCCGTGCAAATCAGATAAAAAATCCATTTCCCATTGAAACTAATGGAAAATGAAAATGAAACGTAAAAATGAAAATTAACAACAGAAATGAAAACAAATGCTATTTTAATAACAAAAATGAAAAAAAAAAGAATAACATTTTTGTCCACATCCCTACTTATTTTTACTCATGAGTGATCTATACTCAGATCTCCAGAAGAGAAAAGCTAACATACCAACCCTTGGTACCATCTCATTTTCTCTGGTTTGGGAGATTAGGGTTGTTACAAAGACATCCCTAATTTTTTTATCCTCTCATATTAATTTTCCTTTGCCCTCCTTGGATTTTGCCTTTTTTACCCCACTTTCTGTCATGTCTCCTTAACCTGAAAAATGTGCATTAGTTAATCTGTTTTTCAGCCAGAAAAATGAAAGAGTCAATTTTTATTTCAAATTATACAAAATCATATTGATGTGAAGTGCAAGTCTTGTAGGAATCAGGCCTGTAAATTATTACATGAAATATGGTACATACTAATTGATACATACTTTAATCATGGTCTTCTAAACAATGATCTTCTAAACCATGTAAAAGCTGAATTATTTGGTTATATATAAATTAGTGTCCCGCGTATTATATCATTCATTAATTCACTGTAATACCACACACACTCATTAAAATAAGACATTAGTGTGTCCTTTATATATTCTTTTATTCCCTTACATGCAATGGTTGGTTGGTTAGGTGACATCTCTGATTTGGTGGTTGTCGATCACTGTCGTCCTCTCGATGCCATGTTGTGTTCATTGCCTCCATGTTTCATCATGTTCCAATTCCCTCCACCATGTTGTCAATATAGCTTATATTCCTTATTCTTCTGGATAGTTTCCCTTCATTTTTACCTTGAAGTGTCAGTGGCAATAGAGAAACTTGTCACATGACACATTCACAGTACTGCATTTTCTTCTGGACTATCATAGAAACAAGCTTTTCTGTGAATAGCTCTCAGCGCTCATGGTTTTGGATTCTCTCTGTACTAACTTTCAGAATGTTTATTATTATTTACTTTTGTTACTAATCAGTTATTCAGCATTTTCAGTGTTCAACGTGCTTTACAGTCCTTGTCTAATTTACCCTCACAGCAACCTGTGAGTTAGATCATTATTATTTCTATTTTATATATGGGGAACTGAGGTTGAGAGATAGTGACTTGCACATAGCAACTAAGTGAACTCATGGCTAAGATGAGATTTGAGCCCTGGCCCTCCAGGTCTAAGTCCAATACCTCATTTACTAGGCTATACAAACGTGTTCTGTAACACTAAAATCCAAAGACTATGGGTGATTTCAGAAGTGACGCATTCCAATTCACCACAGTGAATCCCACCCCAGTGTGAACGGATTCACCACGGGCTGTGGTGACACGTGGGGTCCCAACAGAAATGACAGGATCATGACCACCGCCCAGGGGCAATCAGAGAGAACATGGGCCGGGGGAACACAACAGACATGC
The DNA here is from genome assembly GCA_003113815.1 of Sphenodon punctatus. Taxonomy (NCBI): domain Eukaryota; kingdom Metazoa; phylum Chordata; class Lepidosauria; order Sphenodontia; family Sphenodontidae; genus Sphenodon; species Sphenodon punctatus. The sequence continues at coordinate 663,987 of QEPC01014093.1, read as the reverse complement.
AGTGGAGATGTGGACCGTGGTTCGAGCCCCAGAATGCACCGCAGCTGGGGTCGATTCCTTCCACCGCAGCTGCGGGCTTCCGTTCAGAAGTTACTTTTCATTCACCCCTGCCGTGGTGACCATGACCATTCACCACACTTCTGGACCTCCTCCCGCCCCTGACCTCACGAAGTGTAGTTAGCTTCACTCCGGGCCGCGTTTGACTGTGGTGAAATCTGGATGCAAGCAAACAGACATGCACGGCGCTTTCACCACCCCCTGCGTTTGACTCTGGTGGACATTCACCATGTCACTTCTGAAATCACCCTATGTCTTTCAGTGTCCACCTTAAGGGTCCAAAACTCAGGGTGATTTCAGACGTTACAGCCGGCAGCATTGACCCCGGGCCATGGGGTGGTTCGGACCATGGGCGGGGGTGAAGGGGTGCACCAACAGACGTTCACCCCTTTGCCCCCGGCCGTGGGGACCGCCGAACCACGGCCCAGGGTCAGTGCTGCTGGCCATAACATCTGTTGTACAACCCTGCCCGGAGGGGGCGGGGCTGTGCGATGCAGTGTGCGGCCACACGGCCCCACCCCCCTGCGCTCCCCGGCTGCCCGCCCTCCATGAGACAGGCAGCCACAGCAGCCTGTCTGGCCGCTGCCGCCGCCCGCCACCAGAACTCCGGAACGCGGTGAAGGTAAGGTAACTGATGTTACTTTTCCTTCACCGCGTTCCAGATTCCCCCTAACCACGATTCGTTCGCCACTGTGGTGTGGGAGAACAAAGTGTGGTTAGGTTCACCACGGGGGGTGATTGACTGAGGTGAACATCTGGATGCATGCAAACAGACGTTCACCTCCGTTCACATACACACACATACACACACACACACACGTGGTTGACTGAGGTGATTTCAGACAAACGTAACGTCTGAAATCACCCTCAGACTCATAAAAGAGTGTTCATCATGCATAGCACTTGATTTAAATCTTATTGCTTTTTTCATTCTGTGGCAGCATAACACTCTCCTAAGATTACTAAATGCAGATTTGATTGTTGAATTCTGGCTCTTATACCAGTAGTTCATCGACCATCCACCATTATTCAGTTCTCAAATATCTGAAACAGTCAACTTACTCCACTGGCATAATGTTAAAATTTATTTGACATGTTACATCAGTTGTCTTCTGGACTAGGATATTATTAGTTTTTTATATTCTTTTTCATTGGAAACTATTTACTGGCCTTGTTGATCTCATTGATTATATGTTGCAGCTCATTTCAGATAACATGATGTACACCAAATCATGAACATATCTGCTGTTACAGTATTTAGAAACATAGGATTGGAAGATACGTCAAGGGTCATCTAGTCTTACCCCCTGCACTGAAGTATGTTTAGCTATACATAGTACCTATCAGATGATTATTCAGCCTCCTCTTCAAAATCTCAAGGAGATTCTACATCCCCATCACTGATATGACTTGGTCATGTTTAATGCTTTTTAAATGATCCTAATATTACTAATCTGTGAATCAGTTTTCTTCAGTCGTCTTGCTCCTATGATTGTCAAGAGCAATTCAAGGGTGCTGCCTCCCTGCCACCTGTATTTCATACTATGTGCTGATTGTGCTTCTGCACTTATTGCATCTCTGGCCCTATCCATGAAATTGCTTTTAAATGACTTCTGCTGAACGTTACATACACACATGGTGAGAACAGACATAACGCCAAATCCACTTTAACACCACCTTAACACCGCTTTTCTATGCATGTTGCAGGGCTGCACTGATGCCCTATGCAGCCCTGCAACATTCATAATAAATGTTAAAGCAGTGTTAAAGTGGAGTTAGCATTATGTCTGTTTTCACCCATACACACCCACACTGTCCTCCAAAAACTAAAATGGTGTCCCTGAATATATCATCTAAATTATTTATTATTTCCACAACTATACCATCATCTCTGGCATATCGTCAGGCATTAGATGTTTGGTGGTTCTTATATTTTTGAAGGGCCAATCTTCCCTATCCCCTTCAGTGGGCTGTTGAACAGCTCAGTGACATATTCCATTCGCCTGTTTCTTGCTTTCACATATCCTTTCCTTTTTTTATTTGATAAAATTGTTTCCCTTACTGCTGAATCTTTTCCGTTCCAATGATGAAGTCTTGTTCCTTAGCATTGTGTAGCTTATCAAGTTTCTCTGTTTAAGTATTTTATAATTATGCAACTTTACACTGAATCTACAGAGAACAGCATTTCTCTTTTTCTCACGTTGTCAAGTTTCTCTATATCTGCATACTGTTTCTCTTTTGCTCATGTGCATGCCAGTATAATTTATTTAATTAGTGTTTTATATTCCATGCTGTTCCTGTCCTTCACTCCTCTTGGTTTTTGTATCAATTCCAGGACTTGTTCTGTCACCCACGAGTATTTCTTTTTTGTTTTTTTTCCCCCAGGCTACCACTGGTGTCAGTGAATCTCCTACTGCTGTCTTAAATGTTCTCCAACCTTTCTCTATGTCTATGTGTTGATAATGGGTGCAAAAACAGAAATGCTGCTGGTGGGGCCGCTCCCTGGGCTGCTAGGAAAATCACAGGTGACACAGCCTGGGTCAGGTCAGGACACTGAACTGGTTTGCTCATGATCGGGGAGCCGTCCCGCCGACTGCATAGCCCGGGTAGGGCTAGGAGCGCAACAGATGTGCGAGTGGCTGGCCCCTCCCATGCAATGCTCCCAGATCCCCACCTCCTGCCATGACGGGCAGCTATGGTGGCCAATGAGGTACAGCCATGGCTGCTGGCCATGGCAGCCCTGCTGGGGCACAACAAATGTGCTTGCCCTTTGTCACCTGCTTTGACCCGCTGACACGCCTTAGCCCAGGCTGTGACCTTGGAGATTTGCTGAGGTCATTGCTCAGGCTAGCTGCCAACACAGCCAGG
>QEPC01014093.1:610149-647735 GCA_003113815.1 Sphenodon punctatus | reverse complement strand
AGAGAGAGAGAGAGAGAGAGAGAGAGAGAGAGAGAGAGAGAGAGAACACCACATTTTATTGTAATATTTTCATTTTTATCCAATTTTGCAGCTACCTGTCCCACCAGCAGTCCAAAAAAGTAAAATAAAAAATAGGTGTCTGTGGCACCCCTCCAAATGCAGAGCCCCTCACAGCATATGCCTTTAGGTTGCTTCCCCTCCACTGTCCTGCGCGTGCTGTCTCCTCCTCCCAGCTTGGTCCCAGACCTTTCTGCCAACCAGAAAGGGGAGACCATAGAGGCTGGCACTTGGGGAAGCTGTTATGGGCCCACTTAGGCCCACCTCTTGTCCCCTCTTCCTAAGGTCAAGAAGACCTGACTACCCCAATTCATAGTTCCCCTGCCCCCCCAACCCACAGGAGGTCTGTAGCACCCTTCCAAATGCAGAGCCCCTGCCCCTCCACAGCACATGCCTTCAGGTTGCTTCTCCTCAGTTCCATTCCACATCCTCGCTGCCCCACATTCACTGTGTTCTCCTCCCAAACCTGTACATTTTTGCCATTTTCTGCAAAAGTCTCTGGAAAAAGGCAAAATCTCTGTTTTTCTCTGGGTTTCCAACACAAAGAGAAAACTAGGAACCCTGGTCATGGGAAAGTCAAGGCAGCAGATTCGAACAGCATGCCTGAGCAGTTTGGATACAAAGGGAAGAAAGGAGATGCAACAATAGTTAGCAAGGCAAGTAGGGTCCAGTGAAGGCTTTTTGAGGAGTGGTGTGACCACAGCATGTTTGAAGGCAACAGGAACAGTTGCAGTGGAATGTAATAAATTGAGGATGTGATGCAAGGAGGGGATAATTGCAGGGGAGAGATAGAACTGAGGATATGGGTGGCGACAGGGTGAGATGAAGAAGTGATGATTTTGGAGGAGGAGAATAGGTGGACAATAGGATGTGAGTAGTAGGACCTGACCCCAGTTAGATGAAGAAAGGGAAAGAAGTTATGCATGTTATGCTAATGTTGAAACTAGGGTGGCCATACCTCCCCTTTAAAAGAGAATGCTTATGAAAAATCTATGGTTCAGGGCTGCCCTGTGTGTATTTTTAATAAGTGTCCTCTTTTAAAGGGGAGGTATGGGCACCCTAGATGAAACCCAGCAACCCTTACACCAACAAATGAACTTGCATAGAAATATGATCATGAGCACAAACAAGGACTCTACAGTCAACAGTCATTTCTCCAAGAATGACCATACCATCTCTGATCTCTCAGTCCTTATCCTCAATGTAAATGTACACAACACCTTCAAAAGATGGGCTTGGGAACTAAAATTCTTAACGTTATTAGATGTCAAAAATAATGGACTCAACAAAGACCTACGCTTTTCAAGCCATTATACAAAACGGCAGTATTTGACAGACTCCATCAGCTTTATACTCAGTGGCCATGAGCCCATTTCCTTTCATATGCATATTCCCTTCTCCACATAAGCTGTTTCCTACTTACCTCCTACCCATATGTTTGTGGACAGTCCAAAGCACTTTTAACCACCTGGGAGACTTCCCACTATTTTCTATGGACTTTGAATCATAATTGTCTTTTGGGGGATACTATTTTTATCATAATTTAAAACTGTAAAGAAAAAAATAAAATTATGTTGCATAGTTGTATCTGCCCTTGAATCAATTATCAAAATTTTCCCTTGTTCTGAGCAGGAGCAGCGTGTGCATATCTAAGGCCAGAGTGCAGTCTTGTGTTAGCATGCGTCAGAAAATGAGGCTATGATAGGGTTCAGTGAGTTATCTAAATAACAGAGGAAAAACATAATTTGAAGCCAGTGGAAAGATGTCTTGGAGCCATCATCTTTATAGGAAAAAAGCACAGACATGACCAAAAGAATGAAAAAATAATTTCTAATCTCTACCATATATAATGAAATCTATAAACTGTTTCTTTACTATATATAATGAAGGGCAGAAACAAGCATAACGTTTTTAGATATAGACAATACTGTTAACAAAAAACAATAAAAAGAGGTCGTCTCTTAAAAGATGAAAGGAAATAACTTTTTAACAAGAAAGTGACTTGCCATTTCTCTGGAAATTATGGTGTAGGTAGGTACAGTAAGTGGGGTTGAGTGCTCTAACTAGGTTTTGGTGCTTTAGTCATACTAGGGCTGAGATGAGATTTTGCTAAAACGGGAAATCTCACAGAAATCCCAGTTTTCGATACTGTCTCAGTCAAATTGAGAACCGCTTGGTACATGGTAGTTTCTTGACCGAAATTTTGTTTCTTGATTTACTGACTTTCCGCTTATCCCATCTTGGAAGCCCTGTCTTGTCCAGTTTTGTGGGATCAGTTTCAGTGGGTGTCACCCGCTAATGCGGAGGATGTTCTTGGGGCAGTCAGAGCCACCTGTTGTGAACTGAACCCATGCCCATTCTGACTAGTTAAGGCCTGTCGGGAGACGCTGGGGCCATTGCTGGCAGGAGTGGTCAGTGCCTACCTTCGGGAGGGCAGAGTGCCGAGCTGCCTCAAGGAGGCAGTGGTGTGGCCTCTGGTCAAAAAAACCCACTTCACATTAACTCCCTCACCAGTTATTGACCTGTCTCTAACCTTCCATTTTTAGGAAGGGTTATTGAACAAGTTGTGGCTTGGCAGCTGCAGGGGCATCTGGACTGCATCAGTTTTCTTGATCCCTTGCAGTCTGTCTTTCATCTGCGTTATGGCACCGAGACAAGACCGCACTTGTGGCTTTTGTTGACAACCTCTGCCATGAATTGAACCAGGGTCGATCAACCCTTCTGATTCTATTAGATCTGTCAGCTGCTTTTGTTGGTGACTCACTTGTGGAACCGAGCTGGGCCTGTGTATATGCAGCCACTCAGCGAGGTTGTGAGAGGGTTTGATGCACGGCCATCAGTATGCTGATGGCATCCAACTCTGCCTCTCTCTCTCTCTTTTTTTTTTTTTTTTTAATCTGACCCAGGCCTGGTGGTCTCAGTGCTTGCCCAGTGTTTGGCGGCTGTGGGGAACTGGATGAGGGTGAGCCGTCTGAGGCTGAATCCCAACAAGATGGAGGTGATGTTAGTGGGGAGGGCAGTGGGGTTGGTATCCCTCATCGTTGATGGGGTTCGCCCTCTGCTGGCCCCTCAGGTTTGTAGTCTGGGAGTGCTCCTTGATTCCATCTCTGCCTGGATGTACAGGTTGGGGCTGTGGTGAGGAGCTCGTTCTGCCAGTTACATCTGGTGCGACAGCTTTGGCCGTATGTATCGGACTCTTACCTGGCCCACTATCATGCATGCTTTCATCACCTCAAGATTGGACTATTGTAACGCGCTCTACGTAGGGCTACCCATGGTGACAGTTCGAAGACTGCAGCTGGTGCAGAATGCGATGCCCTGCCTCCTTATGGGGACGGGTCACCGGGATCACATTACACCAGTGTTCCGTTCTCTGCTCTGGCTGCCTATAGTCTTCTGGGCCCGATTCAAGGTGTTGGTGCTTACCTATAAAGCCCCATACAGCCTGGGCCCTGCCTATCTGTGGGACCGTCTCACTCCCCGGATTCTGGATCAGTCCCTGTGGTCAATTGGGGGTGCCTTTCTCGAAGTCCTCGAGAAATATCCCAGGGCGCGACTATAGAGAGGGCATTCTCAGTGGCCTCACCAAGGCTGTGGGACTCCCTCCCAGCTGAGGTCCATGTGGACCCGAACCTCCCGACGACAGTGTAAGACTTGGCTGTTCCTCCAGGCTTTCGATGAGGGAGATGAGCAAGGGGAGGGGGGTCGAGGGTTCGGGAGGGGATTTGTATATTTTTCTGGTACTCCACCATTTTATAGAGTTATTTTATAGTGCTGTTTTATATTTATATTGTAGTTTGTTTATTTTATTTTATATTATTGTATTTTGTATTTTTAATTTTTTTATATTAACCGCCCAGAGTTGTTGCAGGAGGGTGCGGGATATAAGTTTTTATTTAAATAAATTAAATCAGTCAATAAATATAAATTGCCAGGATCCCATTTACCACTTTCCCATTTACTACTTTGCCGTCCAGTTCAAATCCTGAGAGGTCACACAAACGCAACACCACATTTCTCGCACTCTGTTTTCCCTTGTGTACATCCTTGTCACTCATTGGCTGGTACGCAGATTCCTTTACTAATCTGCAGTTACAGATTGGTAAAAGCAAAGGGAACTGAATAGAACAACAATTCTGATTGGAGGCACTGGGAGGAGGTTAAGAGGTGGGCTAGTCGCATAGTGATTGGCTCAGAAATGTGAAATCAACAGACCCTGAAGTAAAACAGTACCTTCCACAACACACTAAGTGGTAAATGAACAGAATGCGGGTAAACAATACACGGAAAGTCAGTAAATCAGAACGGTGTCTTGTCGTATTGTGAGAATCGAGAAATTGCAACAGTATCAGAAAATGGTTGGGGAAATCGATCCCGGTTCCCAATATGGCAAAAATTTCTTGCAAGCAGCAATTTACCTGCAGTTTCGTTCCTAGTCCTAGTTCTGACTCCAGTTCCTGGAGAAGCGGTGCAATTGTACAAAGAGTCCTATAGCTCACCAAGAGTGCAGTCACTATGTCATCACTTGAAAGGGGGTGTCATGTGCTTCCCAACATGAGAATTGCTTTGTTGGCCTGTGACGGGATGAAGGATGACCAGAGCCACTGATCCTACCCTTTCATCAAAGAATATTGTGTCCTGTGCCTATTTCCTTTCTCTTATTTTTCACTGCCACCACAACCATTCCCACAGGGCATAATATTAAATGTTAAACTGTATGCCCTTCTCTAGAGAACAGTGCAAAATCCAAGGTATTGCAAAGCAAACTGTATTACATTAAGACAAAATGATACTGTTGCTTCCTGCTCCATGCTGTTAACTTCTCATGCTGTGTTTGAGGTCATCTTGAGGCAGGGACTTGGAGAATAGCACCTCGTGGAATAAAGGGGGTTAACAAATGAGACAGTAGCCCCCTAGAGCCTGGGTTCAGTCTGTGCAGCCCTCACTCACATGTTTAGCATGTAGAGCCAAATAAACGGGCAGCCCCGTGTGTAATTCTTGTGCATTAGGGCAGCCCCCACTCACAGCTTTAGCATGACAAGCCTAATATACAAGCAGGCGTTCTTCCCTGTTGTACTCCATCCACCAACCCTCCTCCCCTTCTCAGTATCCTGACACATATGATGACTTGCAGCTGCAGTGAACCATGGGAAGAAAAAGCCGCACCAACTGTTCCTTTCTTCTGGACTACTATGAATCCAGCGCCTACTATCCCCACCCACCCACAGAGATTCTTACCTGGGTTTATATCTGCGAGTACTTGGCAGCTGGAAATAACCTTTTACTATGCACATAATGCTGAGTTGATTGAGTAGATTGCATATTTCATTGAGTGCCTATAGTGAATATTGAAGGTAAAAATTGAAATCGAAAGCAATCAGTCTTTCCGTGCTGTCAACCTGGTTTATCACATCCACAGCTCACAACAATGTACTGGCAGGTAGGAGCACACAGTGTTATTGGGGTCTTGCCCACTGTGGTGTTGGAAATCCTTCTTGGTTCGCGTAAAACCCCCAGTCAAACATGCACCTCTTGTATCTCATCTCTAGCATCTTGTGCATTACCATACAGTTGGGGTGAAAGATATCCTCGCTTGCAAGGGCACTCTGGACTTCTCCAAGTGTCCAAACTTTGAATAGTGCAACAAGCTTCTTCAGTCAGTTCACATTCCTTGTACCCAGAGTCATCAGGGCAGTGGGGGAAAAAAAAACCAGCAGGGAAGGTCCAGTCTCTGTTAATGACTGCCCTAATTCTGGCAGTGCACAAACATCCATAAAAGTTGTGATCTTGTTCTCATCTCATTCTCTCATCTCACCTGGGGATCCCGTTCTTCCATTCTGCTGAACATGAAACTGCAGCAGGGTTCTGTGTTGTCTGCACTTTGCATACATAGAGCTCCACTGTTTACATGTGCCACCCTATGAATGCATAGGCTGCCTTGGTGGATAGGTACGACAGTTCTCTCTGTACATCAGGCCTTACCCAAATGTCAGCAAAGACTAGTGTATCCATCACTTCCCAATTTCTCTGGATCCTGTATGCTGGGCAGCCACAGCACCCACAAACAAAAGCTGAAGACATTTGGCTTTCCCGAGCAAACAACCCACAGCAATAGCTTTCTATGGCACTATGACCTCTCACACGAATTGCAAACAAAAATGGTTACTTTCAGAAGATAAGAAAATATATGAGTAGCTTTTAACAAATGGGAACCTCTGCTCCCATTAAGGCTGGAATGAGAATCAATTTGTTTCTCGCAAAAATCTCATGAGAATCAAGAATCATTACCGAGATCTCAGGACGATCTTGGTAATGGTTCAATATCTTGAATGAGAATTTCTAGCCCACTGTAGCCTGGATCTCACCTGAACATTTGTTGAGGCACTGCCAGATGTTTGCCCAGAGTGTCCTGGGATTGCTCCAGTGCGTGGTGATGACTAGCCCGAGCTGTGACCCTAGAGAATTCCCGAGTCACAGTCCAGGTAAAGGCTTGCCTGATTGGGCCAAAGTGGGAAAATCCAGATAATCATGTTTGTTAGGGCTGGTCCAAAATGGCACAGATCATGGTCTGCCTGAATCACAGAGTCCCACCCACAGAGCTGTCAATTGTGTGGTCGCACCTCTATGCCCCAGCCAACAAGACCAGGCAGCTGACCTTAAAGGAACCCTGCATCAAAGGCAACACCCCTCTGGCCATCTCAATTAACCAATAGCCACTGAACCCACCAGCCAACTCCCAGATGACAGCATCAGCATCATCAACACACACACCCTTTGAGTGCTGCAAAGGGTTCTGAAGATGCCCCATTAGATACAAATGCATCTTGAAATCAAGTAGCCTTGCCTCAAGCATTCTGGGTTGGGAGGATATGAGGTCAATGCCCCCTGTGTAACACGGGTCATTGGAGATCCTCTCACACCCACCACCCACAACACTCCAGCCTTGCTTTGCCTACCTCCACTGTGGGCTACCACCTTGTTTATTAATACCCAAAGTGTAGTAACTCTTCACAAATCATTTGGTTATTAGGCATGGTCTGCACTAAGAAAGTTGGTACTTGTTTTCAGTAAGTGTGCAGCTGTGCTTGATCTACCAAAGTTGTAAGACTCAGTTGGAGCGTGCTGGTGGAAAAACCTGTTGATAGCAACTGTAAAGCTATTCTCCTAAGTTCTGTACTCTATTTTTCCTTTTTCACATGCCGGCACAGCAGATAATAAGTTCTAGATGGTAGTGCTGATGTGAACATTAAGATCAGCTGTGAGAAGATGTGATTATCTGGATGGGGTGTTTACCCCAAATCCTCACTTGACACAAAAATTTGACAGGTAAGCGGTGTTAAGGGCCTGATCATAACTCTGATGTGCAAATTTAATGTATTTAGCAAAATTGGTTAGGTACAGAAGAGAATGACTTTCCAAGTTAGATTTAACTTTTGCTTTATATTTATTTTATATTGATTTAATAATAATTATTTTAAAGTAAAGAGACACCCTTGATAGAATATAAATACACATATCCTGATTAATTATGTGTGTTCCAAATGCCTAGCAGCCCCAGTCAAAACCTAAGAACTAGTAGAGTGTTGAGTAGGAATTAAGTAGGGTGTTGCCAGAAGCAACACTAACCATGCTTTTAGATAGTAAACACACAACCCATCATTATGTTTATTCGCAGCTCGTTCCGTGATTGCTATCCAATTACTCCTCGTTCTTGGTCTTTGCCCATGACCACTGCCCATAGCCCATGGTCTTTGCCCGTAGCACTGTTATATCTGGCAACAGTGGCTATAGGCAGGGTGTGGAGAAGGTCACCAGAGCTGGGGACTTACTCTTGTAGGAACTGGAAGCAATGACCGGAGTAGCAGGGTTCGGAGCAGCAGTGGCAGTAGCTGAGAAGGGTGGTATGGAGTAGCAGCAAAATCAGGCCACTCCAGGCCCACTGTGCTGCTGCCATGATTGCTGCTTTGAGCCCCATCTCTCCAGCCACTGCTACTCCTGTCGCTTCAGGCTCTGCCTCAAAACTGCTCTGTGGAAATATTGCTAAAATGGCAATAGGAAAATGATCTTGCTAAGTATTACATTAGTATATCTGGATATTAAAACATTTATATATGTTAAATCAAGTAAAAAAAACAAGGCCATCTGAAGCCATGCATTGAACTGGGCTGGCATAGTTTAGCTTAAATATCAGTTTCTCTGGCCTACGATGGAGTGATATGGCCAGCACTACATCCAGCTTCCTTTGACTTCCTGAACTCCAATGAACGATGGACCCATTTGCAGCTTTGTGGACTGGAGGTGACTGTTTGATGTGAGACAAAGCAGGATTTTAACTCATAACCATGAGAGATGTGGTTGATGCCTCATTCATGCCACTTCACAATAAGTTAACTACAAAATATTAAAATGCTTATAATTTTTTATTTACCAAAATACTTTAACTGCTGTGATTTCTTTATATTCTTCCTCTTTGCTGTATGGTTAGTTTAAACTTAAATGATAATTTCTTGTAAAACTAGCTCTTTAGGTTTATCAGTGGGACAACTTGTGCATCCCTCCCCAAATTAAGTAGTACCTTACTCTACAGTCAGGATCATGTGTTTCAGTATGAGTAAGGATGGCAGGATTGCATTTTTGGCATTATATTTATTTATTTATTTATTTATTTATTTATTTTACTGGTTTTATACCCCACCCCCTCCTGCTCAAGAGCAGCTCAGGGCGGCTTACAGGCATCAATATAACACAAAAAATGTAATTAAAACATTTAAAAAGATAAAAAGAACTAAAAGGGCAGAATTCCCCTCCCCTCCCCAACTCATCCCACCCTACCCTACCCATCTCCCTCTCCAAAGGCCTGGCAGAACAGCCAGGTCTTACACTGTCTACGGAAAGAGGGGAGGTACGGGGCCAGGTGGGCCTCCGTCAGAAGAGAGTTCCACAGCCTAGGAGTGGCCACCGAGAATGCCTTCCCCATCGTCGCAACCCGGGGGACTTCGAGTCGGGCGTTCCCGGCTGCCGCAATACAATCTGGGGCCTGAGGCAGTTCCGTAGGTAAGCCGGGCCTAGGTCATTTAAGGCTTTGTAGGTCATTACCAGCACCTTGAATTGGGCCCGGAAAATTATAGGCAGCTAGTGCAGAGAACGGAGTACCAGTGTAATGTGCTCTTGGCGACCTGTCCCAGTTAAGAGACAGGCCACCGCATTCTGCACCAGCTGCAACCTCTGGACCATCCCCAAGGGCAGCCCCACGTAGAGTGAGTTACAGTAGTCTAGATAAAGGCATGGATGATGGTGGCCAGATCAGAGTCTGAAACATACAGCTGCAGCCGTCATACCAGATGTAATTGGCAAAATGCTCCCTTCACCACAGCCTCCACCTGGAGATCCAGGTGGAGCTGTGAGTCAAGGAGCACCCCCAGACTCATGTGTGGCCATAGGGGGGGCAGACCCCATCGATGATGGGGGCCACCACCACCCAGCCCTACCCACAAACATCACCGCCGTCTTGTCGGGATTCAACTTCAGATGGCTCGCCCTTATCCAGTCCCCCACAGCTGCCAAGCACTGGGTGAGCACCGAGACTGCTGAGTCTGGGTCTACAGAAAAAGAGAGGTAAAGTTGTGTGTCATCGGCGTACTGATGACAACGCACACCGAACCCTCTCTCAACCTTGCCCAAAGGCTGCATATACATGTTGAACAGTAGGGGGGACAAAATAGAACCCTGTGGGACTCCACACGTGAGGTGCCGGGGAGATGAAGTACATTCCCCGAGAACCACACGCTGAGTTCTCTCGGCCAGGAATGAACGAAACCATTCAAGAACAATTCTGCCCACCTCAGCCAGTCCTGCAGCCGAACCACCAACATCTCATGGTCATCGGTATCAAATGCAGCCGACAGATCTAATAGAATTAAAATAGAAGATCTGCCCCAGTCTAATTCATGGCGCAGGTCATCAACCAAAGCTACAAGCACAGTCTCCGTGCCAAACCCAGGGCGAAAACCAGACTGGGAGGGATCAAGGAAACTGACCTGATCTAGATGCCCCTGAAGCTGCCTAGCCACCACCTGTTCAATAACCTTCCCTGAAAAGGGAAGGTTAGAGACTGGCCGATAGCTGGCTGGGGAGTCAATGTCAAGAGATGGTTTCTTGAGCTGAGGCCTCACCACCGCTTCTTTGAGGTGACTCTGCACCCTGCCCTTCCTAAGGGAGGCATTGACAACCCCCACCAGCAATGGCCCTAATGTCTCCCGGCAGGCCTTGACCAGCCAGGACGGGCACGGATCTAATTCACAACAGGTGGCCCTTACAGCCCCAAGGACCTCCGCCACATCAGCAGATGACACCCACTGAAATTGATTCCATGAAATCAGAGAAGGTGGGTCCTCCACGCCCTTAAGTTCACCAACTGTTATAAGTGCAGCATCGAAGTTGCAGTGAATCTGAGAGATTTTATCCACAAAAAAGTCAACAAACATGTCACAGCAGGCACTGGAAGATTCCAGTTCCAGGCAGAGAGAGGCTGGACTGACCAGCCGCTGCACTACCCAGAAAAGCTCCGCCAGATGTGACTTTGTGGATGCTATGAGGGCAGCAAAGAACTCTTTCTTTGCAGCCCGCACCGCCACAGCATAAACTTTTAAATTAGCTTTATGTCACAATCGGTCGGCTTCAGCATGACTCCGGCGCCACCATCGCTCCAACCGCCGTCCTTCCCACTTCATCTGGCACAGTTCCTCTGTAAACCAAGGGGACCCACATCGTCGGCATTCCAGAAGTGGATGCCTGGGAACTGTTCGGTCAATGGTCTCAGTCAACAAGTTGTTCCAGAAGACAATGAGGTCATCGAGTGAACGGTCATCGAGATCAGGAGGCAATGCCCTTAGGGCATTCCGGAACCTCTCTGGTTCCATAAGTCTCCGGGAGCAGACCAACTGAACTGGTCCTACACCTCTCTGGGGGCAGACGTGCCACGAGATCGGTCTGGAATACAATAAATGCCTAACATATGATGAAAAGAATTTTTACAAACTGAAGGCAGAACCTAGGTTTAACATCAGCAAACGAAACCAAATGGGCTTGCTTCTAGCTACTCCAGGTCAGGTGGGAACAGGTGTAAGGAGCCCAGATCCCCTGCTTTACTCTCCCCCATTAAGTACAGAAAAAACAGATTTCCCCAAGGTAGGAAAAGTAGCATGGTAGCATGTCCAAGGGCAATCCACAACCCATGGGCTATTCAAAAGCCTTTTGGGCATGGGGGAAGGGAATGCCTGGTGTATCTGTAAATATTATATATAAGACCTGCCTTCTGCACAGAAGAATACCCTTAGCCTCTGTCATAGTCGGGTACATCTCGTTATTCTCCATCCTAGGCTGGGCCATGGCTGTAAGAGGCACTGACGGGTTCTCAGCATTTGATTTAAATGTAACATGTGGAGTTCTTCTTCTTAAGCTATTATTAAATCAGAATGGAAAGTGCCTTAAAAATCTGTTACATTGTGTTCCTGTACTGATGTCACTTCCCAGCAAGATTGGTGCTGCTAGCAATGATCTCAGAAATGCCAGTTTTAATTTAATACTTTATTTTCAAATCCATTTCACAGTTTATAGCCCTGGTGAGAAATGCTTCTCACACTAGCTTTCAGGGCACTCTGAATTGCAGTGTAGATGCAACTTTTAATATTATTGTACATGCAGAATGCTAAACAGCTAGTGTATTGCTGCTTACCTGCTTATTGTATAATTGCAGCAGCAGCAGCACCAGCACCTTTCATTTACAGAAGTTGAGCTGACAATGAAAGGCCATTGCTATGTTTTATTATTGACTGTTCTGTTTTCTTTGTGTTGTTTTCTGGTGCTGAATCTTAGGCATTAATGTTTTGCAAAAACAATTAATCCATAGAAATAATTTATTGCTTAAGTTGAGTTAGTAGGAGGGGCTGATTAATTTATTTATTTATTAAATTTTTACCCCGCCCCTCCTAAAACAGCTCGCCCCTCCTAAAACAGCTTAAGGGACATTAATTTGGTGAAGAACCACACAGGAGGAGAGTGAGCAAGGAATGGATGTTTTGTCAATGAGCTGGAAGGCCATAACTTTGGGGAGTTAGAAAGTAGCATTGTAGATGGAAAGGAAGTATCTCTCCAGGAGAGAGGAATGTGGGGTAGTGGAGCAGTACGACTGACTGAGGTAAAACTGGGGTAATGGGAAATGTAGGACAGATATGAGAAGTACATGTCATACATAATTAAAATATCAGTTGAAAATGTGACAGATAGTTATAAACCACGGTAATAAGCAATCTGTTGAACTGGTGGACTCTGTAACGATCTATAATAATGATAAATTTATTGAAACATCTATTAATCATTTATTAGCCTTGCAGGGGCTAGGTAAAAAGGAAACTCAAATGTAAAGCATGAACTACTTTTCTCATTGCTAGCAGATTTCAGGTTTTACATAGAAGGTGACTAAATAGTAAAAACAGTAAAATATAATGTTGTGTGTCTGTCTTTAGACACATTCATCTAACCAAAAATACTGCACACATGAACAAACCCTTCTGTCTCTCTGCAGAGCTGCCTGTTCTGAAGTCTAATACTATAATTCCTCTTTTAAAGCCATGGAATAACTGGATTACTGGTAAACACAAAACGCACTATAGGCAGCTCATGGATTGTCATGGTCCTCTGCCCTTCTTATGCCCCTTTATATATTTATTTTATGATAAGTTTTAAAGCTTTTAGACCTTAGGTGAGAAACTTTTGTATCTGCCTGGCATGGCTTTGTTTCCACCAGCCTCTCATTTGAAGGTGCACGTTCAACTCAACAGTTTTGCAGTTCAAGATTAATGTATAGATTCTCAATTCCAATTCTTTCTTCATTTTATTTCATTTTCTTAGACTTGTTCATTTTCTTGGCGCTGTCTGTTAAACTGACATTTATTTATTTGAAGGTTTTTTTAATACTGTATAGTGTGTGTTAAAGTTCTCTTATTTTAGCAAACATAAGAGATCTGATATTCTGCTTTTGGCTCTTGTAGAATAATAATAATAATAATTAATAAATAAATTTTATTTCTGTATTGCCCCACTGCTGGTTGACACTGGGAGTGCTTTGCATATTTAAAACATGATATAAAATTTAGTTAAAGCATAGGTCTGTATAAAGCAATTTGAAAGGCTAAGGTAAAGAGAAATTTATTTTTATCTATTTATTTATTTATTGAATTTTTATGCCACCCTTCCCACAAGGCTCAGGGCAGCTCACAAGGTCACAGTCTGAGACATAAGGCCATAACCGTTGCACCAGATGTAATTTGGCAAATGCAGTCCTTGCCACAGCTGCCACCTGAACATCCATACGGAGCTGTGAGTCGAGGAGAACCCCAAGACTGCGAACTTGAGGAACCAAGACAGGGTGTACCTCATCAATGATGGGGGCCTCCACTCCCTAAGCCCTCCCCACCAGCATGACCTCCATCTTGTCGGGATTCAGCTTCGGGCAGCTTGCCTTTATCCAGTCCCCCACAGCTGCCAGACATTGAGTAAGCAACGAGACTGGGGGGTCTGACTCCGCTGAAAATGAGAGAGAGCTGGGTGTTGTCAGCATATTGATGACAACACACTCCAAATCCTCTCACGACCTTGCCCAAGGGCTGCATATACACGTTGAACAGGAGAGGGGACAGAATGGAACCCTGAGGTACACCAAATGTGAGATCCCAGGGGACTGATGTACAGTCACCCAAGACCACAGGGTGAGTTCTACCAGCCAGGAACAAGCAGAACCATTCTAAAATGATCCCACCCACCCTGGCATGATCCTGCAGACGCGTCACCAACATCTCATGGTCAATGGTATCAAAAGCAGCCGACAGATCTAACAGGACCAAAAGGGTCAACTGTTCCTGGTCTAAAGCACGGTGCAGGTTTTTTTGAGCAAGGGTCACACCGAAGCCTCCTTAAGAAACCCTGGGACCCTGCTCTCCTCAAGGGAGGCATTGACGACCAGTGCCAGCACCGACTCCAACGTCTCCCTGGTGGCCTTAACCAGCCAGGATGGGCAGGGATATAATTCACATGTTGTGGCCCAAACAGCACCCAGGACATCACCTGCATTGGCAGGAGTCACTGACCAAAATTTATTCCATAAAACAGGACAAACTGAGGCATTCATTTCCTCTGGTTCCCCACCTGTATCAACTGTGGCTGCTAAGTCATGGTGAATGCAAGTGATTTTGTCCATGAATAAAATCAATAAACCTATCACAGCGGACCTGGTAAACCTCCACTTCCAGGTGGAGGGTGGCTGGACTGACCAGCCCCTTCACCACTCAGAAGAGCTCCACCAGGCAAGATTTCTTGGACACTATGATGGCATCACATAGGCTTTCAAACTAGCTCTATGCCGCAATCTCGTCTGATATCAAGCATTAATACCCCTTCAGGTTTTTCTTAGGGCTGAAGAGCCCTAACCTGTTGAACCTCCATTGGTCAAAATGGGAGTCTAAGATCAAACTGTGAGAGCGACTCCAGGCTCTAGGTGTCTCTCATCCCATATATTAACACCCATAGTCAAGCCACTTGTTATTTCTGTGCCTCATTTTGCCCATCCACAAGATTCCTGTTGCTAAGGCCTGTCACGTCTCTCTTCATAACATTGCTAAAATTCCTTCCTTACTTACTATTTCCACTGCCAAGACCTTAGACTATGCAACTATAATTATCGCCTTGACTACTTTAATTTACTGGCCCTCCCCACTCTTACCTCAACCTGGTAGTGGGGGATGTAACAACTATGCCCTTGTCATGGATGAATCATTACCTCCTTGTGACCAGTCTCTTTGTACATCACCCCCAGAAGGGGACGGTACCAGTTAGGATGGTCCGCCCTCGGAGGCTGATGGAACCTCAACGGTTCCAGGAGGCCCAGGACTCGTTAACCCTGGACTCTGCCAACTGCTCTGTGAATGAACTCGTCCAGGCTTGGAACATCTTACTTGGGGAGGCCATTGACAGGGTGACTCTGAGATGTCCCCTGCCCCTGTCTCGACATCGCAGGCCCCCTTGGTTTACTGAGGGGCTGCGAGGTATGAAGCAGGAAGGCGCTGGCGTCGGACTTGCTCTGAATCCAACCGACTTCTCTGCAGGGCCCATTTGCAGTCCTGTGTTGAGGCTGTGAGGGTAGCAAAGAAATAATTCTTTGCCACCCTCATAGCGTCTGCAAAGTTGTGTCCAGTGGAGCTGTTCTGGGTGGTGTGAGGGCTGGTCAGTCTGGCCTCCTCCGCCTGGACGGGGACTTGTCCCAGGCCCGCTGTGAGGAGTTTGCCGTCTACTTTGCAGACAAGATCACTCGGATCCAGATCAACTTCAACACTGGATTAGAGACAGTAGGAATAGAGCGTGAGGTGATGGAGGCGCCGTCTGGTCCAATTTTCTGGGATGAGTTTCAGGAAGAGACGCCAGCCGATGCTGTGGAGATCCTGGGGTCAGTGAGGGCCACTAGTTGTGAATTAGATCCTTGCCCGTCCTGGTTGGTGAAAGCCCCTAGGGAGATACTGGGGTCGGTGCTGGCGGGAATTATCAACGCGTCCCTTCGGCAGGGGAGTTTGCCCCCCCGGTCTCAAGGAGGCGATGGTGTACCCCCTGTTGAAGAAGCCATCTTTGGATGTGAATGCACTTGCCAGTTACCGACCCATCTCTAACCTTCCCTTTTTAGGGAAGGTTATTGAACGGGTAGTGGCCCTGCAGCTCCAGGCCCACCTGGACAGCATCGGTTTTCTCGACCCCTTTCAATCAGGGTTTCAGTCCGGCCATGGTACAGAGATGGCATTGCTGGCCTTGGTAGATGATCTCCACTGGGAGAAGGACGCAGGACGTTCGACATTGCTGGTCCTGCTAGATCTCTCGGCCGTGTTTGATACAGTGGACCATGGGCTGCTGTTGAGACGGTTGCGTGACCTGGGGGGTCTGGATGGGACCACCCTTGGTTGGTTCCAGTCATTCCTCTCGGGGAGGACCCAGTGGGCTGTCTTGGGAGCAGAAACATCTAGTCCCCAGGCCCTGGACTGTGGCATTCCGTAAGGTTCAATCTTATCTCCTTTATTATTTAATGTATATATGCAGCCCTTGGGGGAGATCGTGAGAGGGTTTGGTGTGCGTTGCCATCAATACGCTGATGATACCCATCTTTACCTCTCTTTTTCAGCTGACCCAGGCCCTGCCATCTCCATGCTATCTTAGTGTTTGGAGGCCGTGGTGAGTTGGCTATGGCAGAACAGACTGAAGCTCAATCCCAATAAGATGGAGGTGATGGTGGTGGGCTGGACAGGGGCTCCTCTTGTGGAGGGGGTGTGCCCCTCCGTCACTCAACAGATTCAGAGTCTGGGGGTATTATTGGATGCGGGTCTCCGTCTAGATCAGCAGATGGATGTGGTGGCGAAGGTGGCTTTCTGCCAGCTGTATCTGGTGCAGAGGCTGCACTCGTATATCTCCAGACCCAACCTGGCTGCTTTGATCCATGCCTTCATCACCTCGAGGCTGGACTACTGTAACACGCTCTACGTGGGGCTTCCCTTGATGCTGGCCCAGAGAGTGCAGCTAGTGCAGAATGCGGCGGCCTGTCTCCTAACAGGGACGGGCCAATGAGAGCACATAACACCGATGCTCCGTGCGCTGCACTGGCTGCTTGTAATGTGCCGAGCCAGGTTCAAGGTGTTGATGTTGATCTATAAGGCCCTGTACGGTCTTGGACCTGGATACCTCAGGGACCTCCTCATCCTCTGTGACTCAGGACAACTCTCCGGTCCACCGGGGGTGCCTACTTGGAGGTCCCCCACATAAAGCAGGGGGCTACAATGGAGAGGGCGTTCTCGGTGGTTGGGCCCCGGCTGTGGAACTCCCTCCCAGAGGAAGCATGACTGGCCCCGAGTCTGCTGGCCTTCCGTCGGGCCTGCAAGACATGGCTGTTCTCCCAGGCCTTTGGAGGCGGGGAGGGGAGGGTGGGCTAAATTTTTGTATGGGGGTATTTTAAAATTGTTTTAAATATCTCTGTAGATTTTTATATTTTTATATTGTGATAAATTGTTTATTTTATGTTGGACGCCACCCTGAGATGCCATAGGCATAGGGAGTGTAGTAGTAGTTTTATTGCGAGGCACTTGGCCATAGCATCAAATAATACATAAAGAAAGAACAAGATCCCCACATGGAGATAAAATTACAATTTCAGGGAATAACTTAAAAACTAATATAAAAGAATAAAAGATAATAGGTACCGATATATAAAATCATGTCTTAAAAACTTGGCAAATAACAGAACAAGAGATCGTTCCTTCTATTTTGCAGTCTTGAATTTCTAAATAGGGAACTCTAATTATGTCCAAAGATAAGGTTATATTTGTAACACTCTTATACTCCACCTGATTTTTACTCTGGAATTGCTAGTAACAGATAAATAATCCTCTACGCAAATTACAGTAATATTATCTCAGGCGTAGCTTTGAAATTCAGGAAATTGTCCCTGAAATAAAAGTCCTGGGTAATAAAGGATGCAAGGTTTTTGAGTTCCTGCAGACTGGAGCTATCGAGAATTAGGCAAAGGAGAGCCTCATCTGAACTTCCTGGGTATTTTCCCAATATAGGCACAAGGAACTTTTCCCTAAGTGAATCATAGAGGTGGCAATACAGAAAGAAATGATAGGGAGTGGCATATAAATGGAATAAAAATAAATAAAGTAAATAAATAAAACCCTCTCATTTCTGTTCAATGGTCCACTTCCAAGGTCATCTCCCTTGCCCATCACTTTGATTATGTGCAGCTCCACCTCTAGCTCCTTGTGTTTAACCTTCAGGGTTCTTCATGGCCTTGATCCCCTCTCTTTCTGTACTGGATTTCCACTACATTCCCACCTGGGACCGTTCTCTTCAACTACTTCCTCCCTCACATGCTTCTGAGTTTCCTGTTCCCTGAAAAATCTTTGTCCCTTCTTCCAGACTGGACCATGCCTCAAACTCCCTCTCTGAACACACCGGTTCTGCTCCCTACCTCCCAACCTTCAAATCCCCCCTGAAAACCTACCTATTCTTCTAGGCTTTCCCTGGCTCTTCATCCCCACAGACTGGTTGCTGATGCTTCCTTTGCAAATAAATATCAATTTTACAGAGTATGCCTGTGACAGTCGCTGAATGTCCTTGTAGGACCAGACCCAAGAAGGCTGGGGTAAGTCCTTGCAAGGGTGGATCAATAAATAGCTATTAGACAAGTTGGTCAGGTGATGAGACCCCTTACTGTGGTGAGTTGGGAATGCAAAGCAGGAAACGGATCACTCCATTATGGCCTTGTTGTGCGCTTCTCAGAAGCAACACAAGCTGGCCACTGTCAAATATAGGATATTGGTCTAGATGGGCCATTCTTCTGTCCTTTCACTCAGGGTGAAATTAGCATCTAGTATCTCTTTCCTCCCTGTACTAAGCAAAGCATGTGTAGCTGCTGCTTTTCAATTTCATGAATGCGTCTATCTCCCTCCTTTTGTTTTCCTGTCTGTCCATTGTGTCTCTTTCCTCGTTCTTCCTAGATTATAAGCCCCCCATTCACCGACCGGCCTCTAATTAATGATTGTATATAGGGCCAGGTACATTGCTGGTGCTATATAAATGATACATTATAATTGATGATTAATAATAATAATAAATTGTACATCTACGAGAGGGCTTTACTAAGATGGGGAGATGCAAGTTATCTTCACTTCACACCTAAAGAAATTGAGGCACACAGAGGTGAAGGCCAGTATTTTCAACATTTGTTTGCTGGCAGATACTTATTTCTGAATTGCCGACCAGATTTTCAGAGGTGCCAAGAATCCACAACTTCAGTATTAGTCATTTGGATCTCTGGGTTCTTTCTCTCATTGAAACTCAATTCCGAGTGGACTGTCTAAAAATGAGATAGCAAAATTGGTTGCCTTTTGAAATGTGGACACTACTGACTTCCCAAAGTGTGCATGCTAACTTAGTAACAGTTAGTAACAAAACAGTTCTCCTCTCTCAGGCTATTTTATATGGGAGTGATAAATTACCTAGACCATTCACACATGCTCTTGCATTCTGAAACAGCTTTGTCCCTGAAATTTAGGGAGGTGCTCATCTACTTAGAAAGAAGCAAACTAGTCTAATCAGAATGCCTGGGTATCTATGCCATAATTGCCTCATATGAACAGGGCCACAATCTGTAGCTCTAACCATTGGAAACCCTGCTTTCTTTTATACTGGCATACTTAGTTTCATTTGCTCGTGTATGTATTCAGTCTTTTACAGAATATTACACTTAGTTTCAGTGGTGAATAGTCACTGAAAGCTACAAATGTATAATGTAATTGTATCTTGTAGTTCTTCTGTTGCTAGACTGGATGTAAAGGGTGTATCCAAACCAGATCCAGCATTAGCTCTAGGCAAAGTAGGCAGAAGCCTAGAGCAGTGAATTTAAGAGGGTTGCTCATTTATGTTTATTTTGCTGTCTGCTTAAATTCACCACCCTAAGGGCTGCACTGCTGGAAGAATGTTCCTGGTTCCCCGCTGATCAACGATACTTCCCACCTGTAGCCTTTGCAGGGGACGGGGGAGGGAGGGAGCTTTAGAACTGATCGGTGGGGAGGAAGTCTTTGGTGCAACAGCTGAGAGGTAGGGGAACACTCCTGTGCAGGGCGGCAAGATGAGTAAGTCCAGCCCTGGACCAATCACTTTTTCCTAAGCATTTATTATTTAGTAGGTCTCTTATTTCAGTTCATACTTTCCTTTTCTCTAAGTGAAGTATTTTAAGATTTGTTTTTACTAATTTTTGTTTTCCTTTCCAAACCTTTAAATTCAGGACTATCCTTTCTAGAGGAGACAACTAACAGTCAATGTAATCAGCTAGGTGCAGATGTATCATTGATTTACACATGGCAATTGTATTAATTACAATCCTCTTTTCAATGCAACCTAGGATCTTAATGCCTCTGAATATTGAGTAGCATCTTCACTGAACTGCCTGTAATGACTAGGGATGGATGAGCTTGTTTTGACTAATTGTGAACCCATTCAGACATCATGACTTTGAAAGCTAATGGGATTAGGCTCTATTAAGGAGAGAAAGAGTAGGAGAGGAAATGGAACAGAGTAGAGAGGGGGAAACAGATAAGTAAAACAGAACAGAAAGAGTGAAATGAAGATTCAAAGAGATGACCCATGAGGTCATCGGGCAGGCGGTCATCAAGATCAGAGGATAACTCCCCAAGAGCTTTCCAGAACCGCTTGGGTTCTATTAGTCTCCAAGGGCGAACCATCCAAATTGGTTCTACACCCACCCCAGGGGCAGACATGCACGAGGAGACGTGCTCGCAGGAGGTAATGATCCGTCCATGATAAGGGTTCTGCTGACACCTCTCCCATCAACTAATCACTCGCCTCAAGGCAGGTGCAAAAAATCAGGTCCAGGGTATGCCCCCCATCATGCGTTGTGTCGTTAACAATTTGGGACAGGCCCATGGTTGCCACAGAGGCCATGAATTCATGCTCTGCACCACCGAGACTGGCGTCAGCATGTATGTTGAAGTCCCCCAAGACTAATGTCTTCAGGGAGCACGAAACAACATCCGACACCAGCTCTGTTAGGGCGAGTAGCGATGCTGCTGTACAAGTAGGTGCAGGGTATACTAGCAGCACCCCCAATCTGTCCCCTGGCAAATCAAACACAAGATGGAGGTCCCCTATCCCCGATATGGCCTGCACCAGATACCTCCTGACAGACCACGAATCCTTAAAAATAATGGCTACGCGCCCCCGCTCCACCCGCATCCCTCTGACCGAGGTTGATGCTGCACGGAGTACCCGGCCAGCATGAGGTCAGCCAAGATAGGCCACTACTCATCATCCAGCCAGGTCTCCGTAATGCACACGAGGTCAGTGTCATGGTCCAGGATTAATTCCTGAACTGTAATGAATTTATTAACCACCGACCTCGCGTTCAGCAGCATCAGATTCAGGCCAGGGGTCCTCTGATCATGACCCACTTTGTCACCTGCTTGGGAGGAAGTGAGAGGGACAGGCAACAATTACCTGACCCGTCTCACAGATTCCAATATGAATGGAAAAATGCAGTGTGTATGCCAGAAATTCTAACTGGTACCAGCACAGTGTTCTAATGGACAGTGCAGGTTTTCTTTATCTTTCAAACGCTTTTTTAAAAAAATATTTTTTTAAAATTACAGGTGGAAAGGTGCATTAATGTAAAAAAATAAGAGATTAAAACAAAATTGGAAATTTTGCCATTATTATAACCACCATGGGATTGTTGTTGTGAAATAATTCATGACCATAGATTTATCTTTTAATTTTTTTTTATAAGGAAGCCAACCAACTGTTCTGTTGGAAATTCAGTATTACTGTATAATCATAATCGGAGTTTACTTTTTAAATAGTTTACAGTGTCTGAGTTTGACCACATAGTAAACAGTTGACTATAGTTTGATATAAGCTAAGTGCTAAGAAAGTGTACATCACAAATATGATCTTTTGGTGAGTGAGATAATGTACTCCTAATATGGAATATGTATTGGTAATGCATTACTTAATACAGAAAAACCTATGTAATTCAAGCATTACTTGGATATTACTTGTACCTGCCAGCAATTGCTAAACAGTAGGGCTATCTCAGTCGAGTGTCTTTAAAATATATATCCACAGAATGCAGATGCTAATGAAATTCTGCCTTATATATTGTGATGAAGCTGCCAAATAGCATTCCTTCAAGCTGTCAGTATTATCCTGGAACACAGAATTTAACCATTTCCAGGAATGCATTTGTGCACCAACAACAGCAGTGTAATTTACATTAATATTTGATGATATCCTCATTTTGAAAGCACGTCATCAAGATATTGATAAATGTGTGCATTTCAGTTCCACTGTATATTCATCATAGCCGCCATCATTATTTATCATTATTCCTTGTGCCAGAATGGTTACTTTAAGCCCCCAACAGCCTTTGCATTTCACTTCCATGTCATCAATTTCATGTCATTTTGTCCATCTTTCTTACGAAAGGGACCTATAAGCAGGTCCCTGTGGATCTCCTAAGCATTCTGTCTGTGTTGGATGCATAACTTTAATAGCTGTTGTGCTTAATTTCCCCCAAGGTTTAGGTTCTGCCTCTGCAGGCATAGGACTAAGGAGAGATGCATCTGCTGGCTTAGTTTAACTCTTTCTAGTAGTATCCTGATCTTCAAGGTCAGGTTCCAATTTTTCAATGGAAATTACAGGCCAGAACAGGCAGCAAAGACCATATTAAAGCACATTTCTTTCAGAAGCTGATTCTTGTACAGCATAAAAGCTATTGCTCTACTCCTAAGCTGGTGAACACAACAAGAAGGGGTGTAGAGCTGAGGCGAGAATAACCATTCCCGTACCGTCGGGAAATAACTACTTTTCAGGAGTGCTTGAAACTGTTCATTGATATTTCCTCACTATTCATTGAATCCACACTTCCGCTGTTGTCGATTGGCGCCTATGATTTCACACGGCATAAATGGCCGCCATTTCACATGGCATGATTGTCCACCATTTTTTTGTAATTTCCAGTCATTTTTGGTAGTTTGGGTCATTTTCTACCAGTTAGTTTCTGGTATTTTTTGTCAGTTTCCAGCATTTTACGACAGTTTTCGGCATCTGAATGCAGAAAGCAGGGGCTAGCCTTTGAAATACACCAATCAAAACAGTTTGCATGGAGCCAAAACAAGGACCAATAAAGGAAATTATGAACATTATGTAGTGAACTTGCAATGGTACAAACATGTACAGTACGTTACAAGTTGTGTGGCTGCTCCTGCCTAGGAAGAATTACCGGAAGTACCGAACATTGACAATTACTGAATGGGAACTAGTGAAAATACTGAAAAAGCCAGTAAGCATCCTCATGATGTGAGCACAGTCAAATGGTCTGTTTCCAACTGAAACAGCTTTCGCTATGATTGCTTGATTCAGAACTAAAAGTGTGCTCTCTCGCCCCCCACAATAGACTGAAACAGAAGAGGAAGGAAGGTCAGCAGAGCGTTTTGACTTATGAGACATGATTAAAAGAACTATCACTATGAAGACAAACTGGTGAAAGACACCAAGTTCACAGAAGATGTTGCTGAAAAAGCACCACTGACAAGAAAGTGGAAATAAGGAGTCAAAAGTTCCCTGTCTGCTGCATGGGCAGTACTTGAACAGATGCCCCTAGGCTAATAGCAAAAGAAAGACAAGTGGGTGAAAATGAACATGCCAGTGATGAGGCAGTGCCCCGCCCAACCCCGGGAGCGGGGGCATGGCAGCTGCCATTACCCCTGTAGGCAAGTGACACAGATCAAACGTGTGGGCCCGCTCAGGTAGACCAAGATCCATCCCAGCATCCACATGCCCTGGTTAGGGTGGAGGAACCAAACACATGTGGAGGTGGCTGGCCCCACGCCTACCCTGCTCCCAGCACCCCACCCTCCACCATGACATTCAGAAATGGTGACTTGTGAGCAAAAGAAGTTTGTTTGTTCATTCATTCATTCATTCATTCATTTGCAACGTTTATATACCACCCCCTCCTGCCCAATGGCAGCTTGGGGCAGTGCACAACACATAAAAACATCATAAAAATATAAAATACACTATAATAAATATCACATTAAAAACCAGGCAGCAACAGAGGCCCGAAAAAAACCCCAATACCCCTAAAATAACCCACCCCCCCATCCACTACCCGTCCCCCTCACTGAATGCCTGGTGAAATAGCCAGGCCTTGCATTGTCTATGGAATAAGAAAAGATCTGGAGAGAGGCAAATCTCTACCAGGAGGGAATTCCATAGCTGCAGCGCAGTCATTGAGAATGCCCACTCAAACGTGCCCACCCAGGAGACTTCCAAGCAGGCATCCCCAGGTGACTGCAGGGGCTGATCTAGGACACGAGGGATGAGGCGTTGCTTCAGGTAAGCTGGGTCCAGGCCCTATAGGGCTTTAAAGGTAATAACCAACACTCTGAATCATGCTCAGAAGACTATAGGCAGCCAGTGCTGAGAACGGAGCACTAGTGTTTATGTGCTTCCTGCAGCCTGTCCCTTCAAGGAGACAGGACTCCGTCTTGTTGGGATTCAGCTTCCGACGGCTTGTCCTCATCCAAACCCCCACAGCAGCCAGATACCAGGTAAACACCAAAACTGCTGGGCCTGGGTCGGATGAAAACGAGAGGTGTCAGCATTGATGATACCGAACTTCAAACCCTTTCATGATATCGCCCACAGGCTGCATGTGCACATTGAACAGGAGAGGGGACAGAATGGATCCCTGCTGGACTCCACATGTGAGGGCCTGGGAGAAAGATGTGCAATCCCCCAGTACCACACGCTGAGATATTCTGGCCAGAAACCAGCAGAACCATTGAAGAACATTCCCACCCACCCTAGCACAGTCCTGTAGGTGAGTCACCAACATCTCATGGTCGACCATGTCAAAAGATGCTGAAAGATCTAACAAAATCAGAAGAGTGGGCTGACCTCGGTCTAACTCTCGGTGCAGATCGTCAACCAAGGTCACAAGCACTCTCTCAGTGCCATAACCCGGATGAAAGCCAAACTGCGAGGGATCAAGGGAACCAAAGCGGCCCAGTTGTCCCTGGAGCTGCTGGGCCACTGCCCATTTCCTTTTTAGGGAAGGTTAGAGACTGGTCGATAGCTTGCAAGGACGTCAATTTCAAGAGATGGTTTCTTGAGCAAAGGCTGCACCAGAACCTCCTTCAGGCACCCCGCAACCTTGCCCTCTGTAAAGGAGGCACTGACAAGCCCCACCAGCAACTGCCCCAATGTCTCCCAGCTGGCTTTCACCAGCCAGGATGGGCAAGGATCAAGTTCAGAAGTTGTGGCCCTCACAGCCCCCAGCAACTCCACCACATCATTGGACAGTACCTGCTGAAACCAATCCCACAAAACCAGACCAGATGGGGCATTCATAACCTCAAGTACTGCATCAAATGCAACATCAAAGTCGTGGTGGGTACAAGCAATTGTATCCACAAAATAGTCGATAAACATGTCGCAGCGAGCAGTGGAAGATTCCTATTCCAGGCAGAGAGAGGTTGGAATGACCAGCCCCTTCACCACCTGGAAAGGTTCAGCTGGACGCGACTTTGCATCTGCTTTGCTGCTTGCATAGCCACGGCATACGCATTTAACATAGCTTTATGCCACAATCGGTCAGCTTCAGTAAGGGTACAGTGCCACCGTCACTCTATTTCCCCTGCTGCTCCAGCCAGCACAGGTCTTCCGCGAACCACAGAGCCCTGTGTCTCCTATGCTCAGGGAACAGACACCTGGGAGCTGTTTGGTCAATGATCTCGGCCAACAAGGAGTTCCAAAGAGCAATGAGGTCATTGAGTAATTGGCCGTCGAGGTCAGAAGGTATATTCCTCAGATCATTCTGGAACCGATTCAGTTCCATAAGTCTCC
This sequence comes from Sphenodon punctatus, assembly GCA_003113815.1. Taxonomy (NCBI): domain Eukaryota; kingdom Metazoa; phylum Chordata; class Lepidosauria; order Sphenodontia; family Sphenodontidae; genus Sphenodon; species Sphenodon punctatus. The sequence goes on along the minus strand of QEPC01014093.1, from coordinate 622,163 downwards.
GGGGACGAACCATACGAATAGGTTGCACACCTATTTGCCGGGGCCAGACATGCGCCAGGAGACTGGCCCGCAGGAGATAATGGTCTGTCCATGACAAGGGCACAGATGACACCTCCCCCACTAACAGATCCCCCCCACCTGAAGACCAGTGCAAAATACCAAATCCAGAGTATACCCCCCCTCGTGAGTCAGGCCAGAAACCAACTGAGACAGGCGTTGCCATGGCAGCCACGATCTCTTGCTCCACCCCCTTAACATTGGTATTGATATAAATATTGAAATCCCCCAAGACCACAAGCCTCGGGGATCACAATACCACCTCCAACACCAGATTGGCTAGAGCAAGTAGAGATGCTGCTGCACAGGAAGGTACACGGTATATAAGCAGCAGCCCCAATCTGTCTCCATGTGCCAAATCAACTATGAGATGAAGTCCCTCTATGGAGTTTGCACTGGATATCTCCGTATGGACCAGTTACCCCTGAAAACAATGGCTACATCCGCCCCTCTCCCCCATCCCTCCAGCCGTGGCTGATGCTGCACAGAGTACCCAGCTGGAACAAGGTCTGCCAAAATAGGCCCTGACTCGGTGTCCAGCCAGGTCTCCATGATGCACACCAGGTTGGCCGCCTGGTCCAGGATCAAGTCTTGGACCGTAAAGGACTTAACGACCGACCTGGCATTTAACAGCAGTAACACATTGCCAGGGGCCCTTCCAACCTCAACTACCACCTCACCTGACTTGGGGGCAAGAGGGACAGGCATTAAACATCTCGCCCTCCCTTTAGATCATAAATACCCTCCAAAGGGACCATATCTCCCCCGACCTATCACAATCCCTATAGCTGCGTTCCCCCCCCCCAAAAAAAAGCGCAGGTCTCCCCACCTGGTTTCCTTCCCTCCCCCTCCCGTGACTAAATCACTAGGCTGATGAGGGGGACCCCCACACACACACACACTCCTCTCACAAGGTGGTGTCTTCATCCCCCCTCTATTAGGGCCAGCCCCCTCCTCTCACAAGGGGGTCACAACCCACTAGCCCATTCCCCACCCCACCTCCTGCTCTCACCAGGAGACCAGGTCATAACCCTCTATTCCTAAACAAAACTAAAAAAACCACCCCCCACCCAAAACCTACCCCAATACAAACCCGTTCCCAAGTTGCAGGGGGAGCAGTGATGGGGCCTCCTGAGTGAGGTTGGCAATGGCAGCCCACCCCAGTGCAGCACTGATAGTGGTCACATGGTGGAGGATGGTACACTGAATCCCTAGGGACTGCTCCATGATGTTTCTGAGCTGGTGGCCCTCCTTTTCCATGGCCCCCTCCTAGTCCTGCAACTGCCACATGTGGTGATTGCATTGCCGCCTCTCTTTTCAGCGTTCCCTGTGGCTCTCAGCAAGGAGGTCCCTGAGATGGATGGCCGACTGCAGCAGGGAATGTTAGTGCTCCTATGCCAACTCCTGGATGGTGTCCCGTCTCATCTGCCTGGCACATTTTCTCATCCAGCAGCTTCTGAGCAATATCCTCCCTGCACCACCAGTTCCGGGCCCATAGGGTCTGTGTGTATTTGGCAACCGCAGCTGGTCCTGCTGGTGCAGGTGGCCCTCCTGCTGGCAGAGCTCTGACAGGATGGAAAGGAGAGTTGTTAATTGGGGCCACCCCACTCCCACCTTCCCTCATTTTCCCTCGTGTCTGGTGCCTCAGCTCCCATTGCGTTCCCCACCCTTTATGCCCACCTGTCCAGCATGCGAGCTCCCTGGGCCCACCGTAGTGCCCTTCCACCTGCTTACCATGTCTGTCTTCCCCAGTGGTGCCTCTATATTCCGGACCGCCTCAGGTTGCTCCCCCTCATCTCTCAGCCACCTGTGAACACAGGGAAGAACGGGAACCATGTTGGTGACTCTCATTACCTGACCACTCAGTTCTATGACTGGGTCTCCTAACCCTCTGTTCTCCCTTCAGTGCATTCATGTACCGCCCCCTTCAGGCTCCAGGTCCCCTGTCCCCTCCGTCTCCACCTCCTTGTCTTCTGGCCTCAAGTGCTGGCTTTCCAGGTTGAGGGGACAGGTGATGAGGGTTCTGAGGGTGGTGTACAGAGGGTGGTGTCCAGTTCCTTTGAGTTGGAGTCTGACTGGGGTCCAGAGGTGTGGCCAGACATTGTGGTCTATGTCTCTGAGGGGCCAGCTTCATCCTCCTTGGAGGGGGGAGGCACTGCTGGAATGAGTGGGTGCTTCAGGGACTGGCACTGGTAAAGGGGTGTCCATCCAGAGACGGCCCTGGGTGAACCCGGTGCCAGCAATCCATGGGGCCATGATGGATCAATCGATGGATCAAGGAGGTCCATGTAGCCCAGTTTGCCACCTGCGCCCAGTCTTTAAGTTGTTGGCATGGACCTTCTTGAAGCCCCTCTGCAGTTCCTTGGTCCATTGCCAGAACTAGCTCATGTCCCAGTGGTATCCAAGCACCACCATCTGGGCGTCGAGCTGCAGAAACACCCACTCATTCCTGTGTGTTAGGTACAAATCATTTTGCACCTGTGTGTTCCCCTAGAGGCTGACATTGCCATGTCGCTCAAGGGGACCTTCCTCTGGTGGGTGGCTGGGGGTGGGGTGGGCTTCTCCCAGCATGGCTGGGGCAGCAGTGCTGGTGTATTCTTTGTGAACAGGATGATAGAGATGCACCACACATAACTTGTGCCTACCATGGGACAGCTGCCATGCTTCCCTCCCACACACCCACTCTGGTGTGCTGACTTACGAGTCCAGCCTGTCCCTCCTCCTGCTCCATGTTTCCCTCTCGTGCATTCTCACTGGTGGTGGTGGTGTGGGCTGGGCATTGGGCAGGATGTTATCTAGAGACAGGGTAGGCCCAATGTGGTGTTGCCTTTGCTGCTGGTTCCTTTTAAGGGTGCCGGGTCTGTCTTATGGGGAGGGGCATTTATGTGCGGCTGCTCCTTTGACCGCTCTGACCTTTTCACCTTGTTGGTCTGTGGTCCTAGTAGTGCTTGGCCCGAGGTGGAGCTGGGTGGGGCCTAACAGAAGCACGCGTTAGACCAGATTGGTCCAGGTGGGCGGGTGTTGCAAATTTTCCAGAGGTTGTGTCCTGGAGCAGCTGGCTACCTGCTCGGGGGAACATACGGGCCCCTCTGGTGTCAGTGGAACAAACATACAGATGAATCCCGGGCCAAGACAGACCACTGTCACATCTGTTTTCACCCAGCCTTATTTTAGAAAAAAGAGAACTAGGATGAATCAATCAACTATGTAAGTCAGAAAGGAATAATAGCAAATATGGCACAAGTTGTTAGACGGGGGAGAAAGATGTCAATCGTGTTGGAGTTTTATTAGTTAAGATCTGCAGCTTCACCCTCCTGTGAAAAAAACATCAATTTAGAAGATAAATTAGAGATTCACTTAGGAAGCAGCCTTTAGAGTTGATGAGGAGCAAGAAGTCCAGATATCAGGCCATGAAGAGGGAACCATTTCAACAAAATCTACAGATTCAACAACTGTTTTCAGAGTCACCAGTTTCAGACGCTGAAAAGTCACTACTGCTTCAAAAGTTGTTGTTGTTGGTTATTAACAATAACAATATTTGTCTGCTGGTTTTTATTTTTATTTATTTATTTAAAAGTTATATCCTGGTTCTTGGCCTTTAGCGTATATACTGCAGTCGTGCAGTGATAGCTAAGAACTGACTTAAATCCTAAAATTGTGAAACACAATTTTGAAACTGTGTTAGCACAGGGTAGTTCGTGGGCCAGCCAGATCCCAGCCATGGTGGCAGCCCCACTCCAGAGGGGGTAAGTGTGTGGAAGCACTTTGGCACCACCGTCACATATGAAAACACTACCTTTTTGTTTAGGCTAGTGAACAGGCCATAGTGGTTGGATGAACATGCAAAAGAATTCATACAAAGTGAGAATTTGAGATTTATTTTAACAAACTCCTTAAATAACAAGACTTGTGAGAAAAATTGGAAGTGTTAGCAACCCAGTGTCCTGTTGGAATGCATCTCTCCATATGTGGCTCTGTTGACTTAACTCCCCATGGACTGAATTCTCTTTGAGGAATTATGCTGCTTAAGTACAGAAATAGTCTCAGAGGAAATGACTCCTAAGATATCAGCTTGAATATGTAGTGGATAAACAAGAGAAGAAGCAAGGGACTTGGTAGCTTTACTCTTTGCCCCTTCTAACCTTCCAAACATTGTAGCACGCTGGCCAGAGACTCTAGAGATCTATGTTCCATTCCTGGCTTTACTACAGACTTGTGAAATTGGACAAGTTCCTCATTTGTGAATTTCTGAATGTAAAAATATATCAGTGATTTTAAGACTCTTAGATACTACTTTCTTCAACAAAAGAGTTGTTCCTTAAAGCACTCTCCTGGCCAAGATATTTGTGTGAGATTCATTCATTATGTGGGGTGTAAGAAGACTGAATGTAGCCAACTGTCTGGTATTGGTCTCATCAAGATGAAAATGCTGCTTTTAATATAAAAATCAAGTAAACTTTTAACATAGCAATGGTATGAAATATTTTTGCTGGTATATTTTTTACACTGACATCATTCTAACCTTTTATTTCAAAGAGCAACATTTATTTGAATTAAATAATACCATGTACCAAATCCATCTATATGCAAGAATGCGAAGCAATTTCAAATCTATTGTATTCAGTTTCCTCTCAAAACAATGATAGACACATTTTGAAAAGGAATCAACCTAATCAGTAAGTGACTGTGCCTTCTTTTTTATAGTGTGATCCTTCACCTGCTTCACACCTGTACTGGCCACTAGCGCCAACACAAGATCAGTTTGCTATAATGGGTCTCATATACCGATGTGAATCAGACAGAAGAATATTACATTGTTTTACTTTTTATTATTGCCAATGGTCTCCGCATTCTCAGATTCCATTAAATATACTGAATAGTTGGCTCTTTTAATCTGTTCCCATAAGGCAAAGGCTTTGACTTCTCAATAACTTTAATGGCATAACTTTCAATAACTTTAAAGTCATCCTTCTCTAAATTCTCCCCAGTTTGTAAATACATTTCTCAAACTGTGGTAGCCAGAACAGGCTATACGTTTTTCTTGTGGGCAAGTGGAGTAACAACACATCACACTGGAACAGAGAACAGTTCCAAAAATTCCACCCTGAGACTCTGAAGTCCCAATCCTGTTGAATTTAATTTAAGTTTTATAAAGCAAACTTTGAAGAAAGAAATCAATCATGCATACAACACCCCCTTAAATATTGGAATGAACCATTGCTATATGGACATCATTGGTAGGCTGGATGGATACTTTCCACCAGTATCCAGTCTCAAATCTCAGTGTGCCTGTCTTACATAGCTGCCTGGATGTCTTCTTGCCAACTTTTAGGTCATAGAGACAAAGTAGTGTAGAGATCTTTTATTGGACCAACTTAGGTTGGTGGAGGTTTGCAAACTTTCGGACCTCACAGGATCCTTCGTCAGGCAAGTCAGAAATCCAAGCTGTACGCTGAGCAAAGCGAGGCACGGGGGTTATATGTAGAGGCTGGGGAGCATTACATCATGGGAGGGTAAGAACAGAGAAGGGTGGGGGAAGAGAAGGGGGGGCATTTGTAAGGGAGTAGGTGTGGTATAATGGGGCAAGTCATGCACTTGCCCCATTATTAACTTTTAAACTTAGTATGGCCAAGACAGACGTTCTTCTCTTTCCTCCTAAACCCCCTTCTCCCCTCCTCTTACTCCCTTTCTCTGTAGAAAACACTGTCATCATTGTTGGTACAGTGTTTTCAGATGTAATAGTGGACAGCTTTATTGTATGTTAGTTCGTGGGCCAGCCAGATCCCAGCCATGGTGGCAGCCCCACTCCAGAGGGGGTAAGTCTGTGGAAGCACTTTGGCATCACCGTCACATATGAAAACATCACCTTTTTGTTTAGGCTAGTGAACAGGCCATAGTGGTTGGATGAACATGCAAAATAATTCATACAAAGTCAATAAACATCTCCTCAAGTGTATAAGCAGCTAGCAAAAAGCTGTTGGCAAAAATGTCACAAATGAGTAGGTAAGCAGTCAACGTTTTTGGTGTTGACTTTCAGCATATGGAGGTTGAAGACATTACCAGCAAAGTGGAACTGACTCAACACATCTCTCTCCTGCCCCTCATCCATGCATCAGTCAACATCCCAAAATACTGATGCTGGATTGACAGAAAATGTGATGCTGAAAAGAAGTGGTGCTAAGATGCAGCCCTGGTTGGTGCAAAACATCGCTCTGCTCTTTTGACCATCTGTGCCATCACACCATTATGGAGAGAGTGAATGATACTGATGAGCCTATGAAGGCAACCAACTTTCTGGAGGACACCCCAGAGAGCACTCTGGCTCACAGTGTTAAATGCCTTAGCTAGATCAGTGAAGACAGACGACTGATCCTGATTTTGTTCCTGACTATTTTTCCTGTAATTGGCAGGCAGTAAAGCTGATCTCCATTGCTCCATGCCCAAGACAAAGACTGTACCGAGTCTCTGACAATATTTGTTTACTACTAATATAGTTGCTTAATCTGCTGGGCAATGTAAGGACAAAAAGTTTACCAATAGTGGAAAGAAGCAAAGGTCCACAGTAGTTATCATATTAAGAACAGCCGTTCTTTTCCTTATATCAATGCAAAATGTACACAGCCTTGAAATGTCATGGCACCAAGCTTCTAATCTGACATAATTCCACACAGTTGGACTAGACCAGCTGTGGCCAGACTGCATATGGCTCTTGGACATTTCAACTGTAGCTCTTAGCTTTTTTGTCCAAGACTCTGCACTGCCTTAATGGTTTTGTCTCCGTAACTAAATTGCAGCTGCTTCTCAGAATCTCAGCTGCCAGTACTGCACAGCACTGGCTGCACCAGCCAATTGTAAAGCAGGAGGGGTTTATGTGTGTGTTTGTGGCTCTTGGTCATACAAAGATCCTTGGATTGGGAACTTTGTCTACCCCTGGGACAAGATGATTAACCATGCAAAACCCACCAAGTTTATAAATGTCTACAACAATGCAGGCTGGTCCAGAAGTTTTTTGCCATCTTACGTAATGCCCCAAGGACTTCAGAAGTTGTAGATTGACTTAAAAGCTTTTTCCTGGTTGGGGAGCTGTCTCATCTTCTCTAGCACTTCATTACTGATATGGGGAAGCAGTTAAACATGGTGTCAATCCCCCCCCCAACCAAAAAGATAAGGGCTTGATCAATGATGAACATTTCTCCCTCTGTTCTGTGAAGTGATGCCGTATACCTGCCCTGAGGGTCATAAGTGATCTTAAGGCCACCATAAAACTGTTTCATGTCCTTCCTGTCAGAAGCTTCTAGATCGCCACTATCTTGCCTCTCAACCAATTATTTTACACAGTACATAGCTTTGGGCCTGGAGTAAAGACAACATAACACTTCAGCCTTGTCATTGTCATCCTAGTTTTGATGTGTGCATTTAATGAAACCAGTCTAATGTATAACAACTTGAGATACAGAGTCATTAAAAATTCACCATTCACAACAGCAGCAATTTAAGTTTTGGATTGTAAATCACTTGCATTCCAAGACTTCATCACATAGAGTGCGATATCACATATTGTGTGATAGTTCACCACACTTTAACCTTTACCCATCAGATTTCCTTTGCAAAATTTGAGCAAGAGCTGGCAGATCTTAGCTGAAACATTAGGGAAAGACTATTGCTATGTAGTAGCAGCAGAGCAGATTAGTAGTGTGATGGGTAGCTAAGCATTTGACAACCACACAGAAAGTCCTATTTTCGTCTCTGCATTATGTCCTGTCTTCTACTCTTGTCTTCTAGAACCCTACTTTTCTTTAACATTTGCAATCTACATTGCCTTGCAGCTTGTGCCTTTATATTGTTATTACCTATGCAAAAACCCTGCGTTTAAGAAACTGGTTAAGGCAGCATTCCAAATTATACTCATACTCTAATGTGACAGTAAATTGTCACGTTAAGGCAAGTTAATTTTTGTTTTACGACTTAACTGAAATTAAACTGCGTATGTGTGGTATATTGGCTGAACAATACTTAGGCGTGATGAGGAATGTATGCAGATAATTTCAGTAGTCGGCCCCCCTTCCCCTAATCTTATCCCCATTCCCTGTCTCCCCCCTGGTCAACTTCCATTCTCCTGCTCCCTCTGGAACTGTTGCACCTCTGCTAATAAAGCCCCCTATATCCATGATCTTTTCTTTTCTTGCTCCCTTCACCTTCTTTCCCTCACCGAAACCTGGATCTCCCCCACTGACTGTCACCCCTGCCACCTTCTCCTATGGGGGTCTCTCCTTCTCCCACCCTCTCCGCATCGAAGGCCAGAGTGGTGGCGTAGGCCGCCTCCTCGCCTCTTCCTGCCAGTTTCAACCCCTCCCCCCTCTTTCTCCTTCCCCTCCTTTGAGGCTCACTCCGTACGCCTCTACTCCCTTCTCCACTTCCGTGTTACTCTGTCATCTACCGCCGCCCCCCCCCCCCGCCCCCCCGACTCTCTCTTCCTTTCTCTCTGAATTAGAGTCCTGGCTCACTTTCTTCATCTCCAACGATACCCCCTCCTCGCCTCTTCCTGCCAGTTTCAACCCCTCCCCCCTCTCTCTCCTTCCCCTCCTTTGAGGCTCACTCCATACGCCTCTACTCCCTTCTCCACTTCCGTGTTGTGGTTATCTACCACCCTCCCGGCTCCCTCTCCTCCTTTCTCTCTGAGTTTGAGTCCTGGTTCACTCTATTCCTCTCTGATGACATCCCCACACTCATCCTTGGCGATTTCAATATCCATGTTGATGCACCCTCTCAGCCTTGCATCACCCGCTTCCTCTCCTTAGCCTCCNCCCTTGCCTCCTTCAACCTCTCCCACTGCTCCCCCTCCTCTTCCCCACCTCCCCATCCCTTCCGCGACCTGCAGGCCATTGTGCCCCAGGACTTTGCCTCCTCCCTCTCTCCTCTTCTCCCCTTAATTCTCTCCTCCTCCCCTGATTCTGCCATTTCGGCCTTCAACTCATCTCTCACCTCCACCCTCAACTCCGTTGCCCCCCTCTCCTCCCGCCTGGCTCGCTCCCGTAACCATCACTCTTGGTTCACTCCCACCATTCGCCATCTCCACTCCTTCACCCGAGCTGCTGAACGCCTCTGACGGAAATCCCACTACCACGCCAACTTTCTCCACTTCAAATTCTACCTCTCATCCCTCAACTCTGCTATCTCCCTTGTTAGACAGCAGTACTATGCCTCGCACATTGAGTCCTGCTCCCGGGACCCTCGCCACCTCTTTTCCACCTTTGACTCCCTTCTCAAACCCCCGTGTCCTCCTCCTCCCTCTTCTCTCTCCGCTCAGAATCTTGCTCTCTTTTTCACATCTAAGATTGACAAAATCCGCCTGGACATCGCTTCCAAGTCCTCTCCCCCTGCTGCTCCTTCAATGTATCTCTTCCTAACTCCTTCCCCGCCTCCTCCCTATCCCTCTTGGTCGGGGTTTCCCAAGACTCCGTCCTTGGCCCTCTCCTCTATCTACACTCAATCCCTAGGCAAACTCATTGCCTCCCATGGTTTCCAATACCACCTATACGCTGACGACACTCGACTCTATCTCTCCACTCCTTCCTTCTCCCCCTCTGTTCAAGCTCTTCTCACCAACTGTCTCTCCGATATCTCCGCCTGGATGTCTCAATGGCAACTCAAATTGAACATAGCTAAAACTGAACTCCTGATCTTCCCTCCCAATCCTTCCTCTCCCTCTTCCCTGTCAATTACGACAGGTCTCCATCCTCCCTGTCCCCCAAGCCCACAGCTTGGGCTTCATCTTCGACACACGCCTCACCTTAAAACCCTACATTGATTCCGTTGCAAATCCTGCCGCTTCTCTCTCCACAACATTGCCAGGATCCACCATTTTCTTTCTGTCTCCTCTGTCAAAACTCTCATCCACGCCCTAGTCATCTCACGCCTCGACTATTGTAACCTCCTCCTCGCTGGCTTTCCCCGCTCCCACCTTTCTTCCTTTATCTCTGTTCAAGACTCTGCTGCCAGGATCATCCACCTAGCCCGTCGCTTTGACTACGTGCAGCCTCTCCTATCCTCTCCTCTCTTCACTGGCTCCCTCTTCCTGAGCGTATTCTGCACAAGCTCCTTGTCTTCACCTACAAAGCCCTTAACAACCTAGCTCCCCTCTACCTCTCTGCCCTGATCTCCCTCCGAACCCCTGCTTGAGCACTCCACTCCTCTTCCATCCCCTCCCTCACCCTCCCATGCCTCCCCTGCTCCCCCAACCACCTTCGTCCTTTCACCTTTGCTGCCCCACACACCTGGAACTCCCTCCTGGCCCCCGTCCACCTGGCCCCTACCCCACCCTGTCCGTCTGGCCCCCACCCCACCCGTTTCTAACATTCCCTTTTTAGGGAAAGTTATTGAACGGGCAGTGGCCCTGCAGCTCCAGGCCCACCTGGATAACATCCGTTTCCTCAACCCCCTTCAATCAGGTTTTTGGCCCAGCCATGGTACGGAGACGGCGTTGGTGGTCTTGGTAGATGATCTCCGCCGGGAGATGGACGCAGGATGTTCGACGTTATTAGTCCTGCTAGATCTCTCAGCCGCGTTTGATACAGTGGACCATGGGCTGCTGTTGAGACGGTTGTGTGACCTGGGGGGTCTGGATGGGACCACCCTTGGTTGGTTCCAGTCATTCCTCTTGGGGAGAACCCAGCGGGTTGTCTTGGGAGCAGAAACATCTAGCCCCCGGGCACTGGACTGTGCATTCCACAAGGTTCAATCTTGTCTCCTTTATTATTTAATGTATATATGCAGCCCTTGGGGGAGATTGTGAGAGGGTTTGGTGTGCGTTGCCATCAATACGTTGATGGTACCCAGCTTTACCTCCCTTTTTCAACTGACTCAGGCCCTGCCGTCTCCATGCTATTTCAATGTTTGGAGGCCGTGGCGAGTTGGCTATGGCAGAGCACACTGAGGCTCAATCCCAATAACACAGCGGTGATGGTGGTGGGCTGGGCAGGGGAGGTGGTGCCCCCTCTTGTGGAGGCTCAGCAGGTTCGGAGTCTGGGGGTATTATTGGATGCGGGTCTCTGTCTAGACCAGCAGGTGGATGTGGTGACGAAGGCAGCTTTCTGCCAGCTGTATCTGGTGCGGAGGCTGCACCCATATATCTCCAGACCCAACCTGGCCACTTTGATCCATGCCTTCATCACCTCGAGACTGGACTACTGTAACGCGCTCTACGTGGGGCTTCCTTTGACACTGGCCCAGAGATTGCAGCTACTGCAGAATGCGGTGGCCCGTCTCCTAACAGGGACGGGTCGACAAGAGCACATAACACCAGTGCTCCGTGTGCTGCACTGGCTGCCGAGTCTGCTGGCCTTCCATCGGGCCTGCAAGTCATGGCTGTTCTCTCAGGCCTTCAGAAGCGGGGAGGGGAGGGTGGGCTAAATTTTTGTATGGGGGCATTTTAAAATTGTTTTAAATATCTGTGTGGATTTTTATATTGTGATGGTTTATTTTATGTTGGAAGCCGCCCCGAGATGCCGCAGGCATAGGGGGTGGCATATAAATGGAATTAAATAAATAAATAAACATCAGGAAAGACAAGAATATATTCATGAGGTTGAAAAGTTGCAGGCTCACGTGCTTGGCTTAGTCACAGGGAATTCCATTCTGAGTGAGGGGGAAAGGACGCAGTATCACTCATGACCAGCTAGGGAAGGCTTGACGGAAGAGGTGGGATTTCAGGAGGGATTTGAAAGTTGGGAGGGAGGGAGCAGAGTGAATGTATCCAGGGAGGGAGAGTTCCAGGCATGAGGGGCAGCAAGGGAGATGGGGCGAAGATGTTGAGAGGAGCAAAGGGGTTCATGAGTAGACGAGGGTGTGGTCAGAGGAGGAGCAAAGCTCCTGGGCAGGAGCGTGGCAGGATATAAGAGCGGAGAGATATGGGGGAGCAAGGCTATGAAGAGTCTTGAAGGTGAAGTCCAGGAGCTTGT
>QEPC01014093.1:594355-610049 GCA_003113815.1 Sphenodon punctatus | reverse complement strand
CCACCTTCGTCCTTTCACCTTTGCTGCCCCACACACCTGGAACTCCCTCCTGGCCCCCGTCCACCTGGCCCCTACCCCACCCTGTCCGTCTGGCCCCCACCCCACCCGTTTCTAACATTCCCTTTTTAGGGAAAGTTATTGAACGGGCAGTGGCCCTGCAGCTCCAGGCCCACCTGGATAACATCCGTTTCCTCAACCCCCTTCAATCAGGTTTTTGGCCCAGCCATGGTACGGAGACGGCGTTGGTGGTCTTGGTAGATGATCTCCGCCGGGAGATGGACGCAGGATGTTCGACGTTATTAGTCCTGCTAGATCTCTCAGCCGCGTTTGATACAGTGGACCATGGGCTGCTGTTGAGACGGTTGTGTGACCTGGGGGGTCTGGATGGGACCACCCTTGGTTGGTTCCAGTCATTCCTCTTGGGGAGAACCCAGCGGGTTGTCTTGGGAGCAGAAACATCTAGCCCCCGGGCACTGGACTGTGCATTCCACAAGGTTCAATCTTGTCTCCTTTATTATTTAATGTATATATGCAGCCCTTGGGGGAGATTGTGAGAGGGTTTGGTGTGCGTTGCCATCAATACGTTGATGGTACCCAGCTTTACCTCCCTTTTTCAACTGACTCAGGCCCTGCCGTCTCCATGCTATTTCAATGTTTGGAGGCCGTGGCGAGTTGGCTATGGCAGAGCACACTGAGGCTCAATCCCAATAACACAGCGGTGATGGTGGTGGGCTGGGCAGGGGAGGTGGTGCCCCCTCTTGTGGAGGCTCAGCAGGTTCGGAGTCTGGGGGTATTATTGGATGCGGGTCTCTGTCTAGACCAGCAGGTGGATGTGGTGACGAAGGCAGCTTTCTGCCAGCTGTATCTGGTGCGGAGGCTGCACCCATATATCTCCAGACCCAACCTGGCCACTTTGATCCATGCCTTCATCACCTCGAGACTGGACTACTGTAACGCGCTCTACGTGGGGCTTCCTTTGACACTGGCCCAGAGATTGCAGCTACTGCAGAATGCGGTGGCCCGTCTCCTAACAGGGACGGGTCGACAAGAGCACATAACACCAGTGCTCCGTGTGCTGCACTGGCTGCCTGTAATGTGCCAAGCCAGGTTAAGGTGTTGACATTGATTTATAAGGCTCTGTACGGTCTTGGACCTGGATACCTCAGGGACCGCCTCACCCTCCGTGACTCAGGACGGACTTTCCAGTCCACCGGGGGCGCCTTCTTGGAGGTCCCCCGTGTAAAGTGGGGGGCTACAGTGGAGAGGGCGTTCTCGGTAGCTGGGCCCTGGCTGTGGAACTCCCTCCCAGAGGAAGCATGACTGGCCCCGAGTCTGCTGGCCTTCCATCGGGCCTGCAAGTCATGGCTGTTCTCTCAGGCCTTCAGAAGCGGGGAGGGGAAGGTGGGCTAAATTTTTGTATGGGGGCATTTTAAAATTGTTTTAAATATCTGTGTAGATTTTTATTTTTTTTATATTGTGATAAATTGTTGATTTTATGTTGAAAGCCACCCCGAGATGCCATAGGCATAGGGGGCGGCATATAAATGGAATAAAATAAATAAATAAGTCCCTCCTCAAAATCCACCTCTTCCACTCTGCCCTTCCTAACTCTTGCTAACCACCCCCACCCAGGATTATCCCCCATCTGTTATCTGCAAACTCCCAATTTACTGTAAACAAGCCAAGAACGTGTACCTGAGCACTCGCATCATCATGAATGTTGCATCCCTTGTCTCTCCCTTGGTTCCCCCTTCCCTGTCTCCCCTCCCCCGTCTTTAGATTGTAAGCTCTCAGGCAGGGACCGTGTTTATCTTATTCTTTATAAAGCGCCAGGTACATTGCTTGCGCTATATAAATGCTTATAATAATAATAATAATAATAATAATTAATTTAGCAGACGTGATGAGGGCAGCAAAGAACTTCTTCTTTGCTGCCCACACTGCAACAGCATAAGCTCTTAAATTAGCTTTATGCTGCAATTGGTCAGCTTCAGCACAAGTCTGACGCCACCGTTGCTCTAACCGCCGTCCATCCTGCTTCATCTGGTGCAGGTCCTCTGTAAACCACGGCGACCCCCGCTGTCGGCCCTCTGGAAGCGGACGCTTGGGAGCCGTTTGGTTAATAGCCTTAGCCAACAAGCTATTCCAGAAGGCAATGAGGTCACTGAGTAAACGATCATCAAGATCGGAAGGCATCTCCCCTAAAGCATTCCAGAACCTCTCAGGTTCCATAAGTCGCCGGAGGTGAACCCAACGAAGCGACCCTGCACCTTTTCGGAGGCAGACATACGCTAGGAGACCAGTCCGGAGGAGGTAATGATCTGTCCATGACAGGGGTAAAACTAATACATCCCCCCCCCCCCACCGGATCCCCTACCTCAAGACCAGTGCAAGACCAGTGCAGGTCAAGGGTATGTCCCCCCTCATGTGTCAAGCCCTTTTAACCCTCTGAGACAGTCCCATGATTGTCATGGCATCCATGAACTCTCACACTGCTTCCCCTAAACTGACATCAGCATGGATATTGAAATCCCCCAAGACCAAAGTCTTCGGGAATCGCAAGACCACCTCCAATACCAATTCTGTTACAGCGTGTAGGGATGCTGCGGTACAGGTAGGTGCGCGGTATACCAACAGCAGCCCCAATCTGTCTCCCACCAAATCGAACACAAGGTGGACCCCCTCCATGCCCACGATGGTCTGCACAGGATACTGCTTCACAGACCAAGTGTCCTTAAAAGCAACTGCTACACCGCCTCCCCGCCCCTCTGATCTAGGCTGATACTGCACAGAGTACCCGACTGGAACAAGGTCAGTCAATATCGACCCCCATTGTCCAGCCAGGTCTCTGTAATGCATACGAGGTCGGCTGATTGATTCAGGATCAATTCCTGGATCATTGTTGATTTATTACCAATTGACCTTGCATTCAACAGCAACAGTTCCAGACCAGGGGCCCCTCTGATCTTGATCCCTGCATCACGTGCCTGGGGGCCTCTACAGGGAACAGGAGCCAAACATCTGCTCCTCCCCGCAGTTGGTCTCCGCCTCCCAGTGAGACCATAATTGCCCCGACCCATCACGACCCCAATGGCTGTGGACACTCCCCCGGCCCCTTCCCCCCCAGTGGTCATCCCGCCAGACCCCCGAGGAGACACCCTCCCCCACCCCCATTATCCTCTTCCCACTCCCCTGGTTGCCCTCTCTCACTGGGCGATCCATCTGCCCCACCTGCATTGAACTCTCACCGGGGGGGCCATACCCAGTCTTCCCCAACCCAATCCCCTCCCCTCCTTCACACATGCAGCAATACCTTCTTCCACAATGGGTGTAATTAATTTTAGAGGAACCCGTAGGCAATAAGGTACTATTTAACATGGGACTGAGAATCTGGCCCCTAGGAGTGTGTAATTTACCTGCTGTGTGGCATGATGTCACTGCTTTATGTAGCCCAAATCATAGTTTTATTGGCATTTTGCATTCTATTATCATATCTAATTTGCTCCCCGGTATGATAACTCATGTTCATCAATCCCGGTCTCCAGGTATCTTCTTCCTATTCAATAGTATTTTGGAAGATTATTTTTAAGATAACTACTTAATTTTAGCACCCAGTTCTGCAAATGCCTATGCCCACTGAAATGAAGAGAGTAACAGTACTCGTGTGCATAAATGTTTATAGGACTGTAATAAGTAATCAATGTATCACTGATGCACTATGAAGATAGTGTGAAAACAAGACATTGTTTTGGGTTGTCTTGTTAAATACACACAGAGAAAATACAGTGTCATGCACTACAAGAATTTTTGTAACTCTCAGCACTCTGCTATAGACAGGTTTCTTGGCACATCCCTAATGTGTTTCACTAACATGCACTTTAATTCTGCAATGGTTCGAAAGTGTTGTTTATATTTGAATAGAAAAGCTTATGAGTTAAGAAGAATGTAAAAACTTTTGGAAAAGGATGGGTTGTAGTTTAAAACTCCTAACCATAAAACCTAATGGGTGTCTTTAGACATAACACTGTTCAGTGTTCTGTAACACAGTGTCCTACCGTTACAATGTTTAGACATACCCTCAACACAGTGTTCACCCCAAACACTGGAAGTGAATGCTGCCAGATCTTGACAGTTTAATCAGTGTTTGGGGTGAACACTGTGTTGATGCTGTGTCTAAACAGTGTAAAGGTAGCACACTGTGTTACTTACAGAACACTGAACAGCGTTATGTCTAAAGACACCCAATGTTGTTATGGTATGTGCTGGTAATAGTGAGTCTGACCTGGGTGGATGGTTAGTGGCACTACAGAATATCCAAGTTGGAATCCAGTCTCATGTTATCCCATCCCCTCTGGGCAAGATATTCTGTAGAGAAGATGCACTTGTCCTCTGGGCAGAAGGGATGTTTATAATATTATTCAGCAATCAAGGCATGATAAACTCTGAAGGGGGGTGGGGGAGGGGGTCACATATTTGTTGGTAGAAAGGTTGTTGTGACTGATTATTTTTTGACAATAGTACAATAGCAAATCCAGGAGAATCACACTCTCTCATAATGGAGATACAATATACAGTTACTTCTCCATGGTAAAATATATGGTTACAAAGATCTGAGGCCATTTTTACACAATGCCATAGGGTAGGGGTAGGTGCGTGCACAGTGGGTGGGCAGGGCGTGTACACGGCCGCATACTCATCCCCACACAGGGAGCAACGTCCGTTTTTGCCTGGTTGCTCCGTGCGTGGGGATGAGCGAGGGGTGAGTAGGGATACATGTTAGGTGGAAGCACGCATACACCCCCAGTCACCACACGCACGCCACATCCTTCACACAGATTGTGCCCACTCATGAACATGCAGATTTCTGCATGTTCATCAGTTGGAGAGGCCTGTGTAAAAAGGGCCTTAGATTCAGAATCATTACTAACATTCATCACAATCCTCAAGGTGTCTACTAGGTGTTTGCTACCCTTAACAATGGCATATGTCTTGCTGAAATGAATCAGACTGATGTTGGTGCTAACTAAGAGCTAGTGCTTGTACTAAACAGCTTGAGGATTATGCTGATTTAAGCTACATAAGTTGTTCACGATAAAGATATTGGATTGTAAATGACTACACAAGGTTCATGTCATGGACGATCAAGCCCATTAACTTTATTGTGAAGAACCACCAGTGATGCAAGCTCATCACAAAATTGTAAGAGCTACTAAAAGAACAGCATTGCTTTTAGGATCTACTTACACTTGTAGTCCCTCTGAATCCCAGCATGTATTCCCTGGATATTCTCTTTTCTGTAAATGAATACAAATCACACTTCTCTCACACTGAGAAATCTTTCTTTCCTGTTTTGAAAAGTATTTTGTTTTAGTACAAACCTCCGTCTGATAATAGTGTGTGAAAAACATAATTTAGTACCTTTAAAAAAAAAAAAAAGAATGATTTTCTCATTTTTGTTGCTAGCAGCAAATTCATTTTAAAATCAAACTAACTTGTTAGAATAAAAATCTTTACACTGCTACTGAAATCGTGTTTTGATTTCTTTGATGTGATCCCTGACTGCTGTAAGTGAGAAGTATCAGTTCAGTATTTTTGTTCTTAGATCCCCCTCCTTTGTCTTGCAGCTACTTGTGGCAGATTCCATTAACAATTGCAGTAGGAAATACGAGCCACATCTCATCAGAGGCAATTATATGGGTGTCTAACAAATCAGGTAAAAATAAACTTTCCTCCCAGTGGAATCTCGTAAAGAATACTTGTGTTTTCCTGACCTGCTTCTTCTTAATTGATCCGAGGTAATTGTTTAGTTGCTTTGCATCCTATTTCAACTGCTTGAAAATGAACTGCAAGAAAGACAGTTTTAAAAAAGGAGTGCAGGAAAGAGAAGGGCAAGTACTTTTAACAGAAGTTAAGTACGGCAATCAACCCCCCTTTAATAAAATACAAAGATGCTCCAAAGCACCTATGTCATATCTCAAACCACGTGATAAATAATTGAATGCAGCATCAATTTTTAACAGTGTAAGCAAGGCAAATATATCTTTACAGTAAGACACAGTGTAAAAGCTGTCAAATATTACATGCGCATCATGTATTAGGTAATATTATGGTTAAGAATTCAGAAAACTTCTTTTTCCTTTCTGTCTGATCACTAGCACAGGAATAGTGCTGAGAAGCCCTGGCAGGCCATAGGATACTGGACCTTGAAATCACGTTATTTTGATTGTTCTGATTTCCCCCCTACTTCAGTAGTGACCTAATCATAGCAACTACTGTCTCAGTACCAACCAGAGTTCCAATCCACTCCTTTTTTTAAAAAAAAATCAACCGTAAGGGACAATAGAACCTTAGAGGTTAGCAACCTGCAGGACTTATAAATGAATGGGGTATCAGTTTAGCAGAGGAAATCTGAGAATCCCAACTTTCTAGTGGTATAAGGTATGTGTTTCTAGCCCTGGTTGCTTGTGATATGTTAGCCCTTAACTTTTTAACACTGCTCCCACAGTCTAGCATACTTGTTTTGGTCCTGGTTTAGTTGGCCAGTAGCCATGTCCTGGACCTGGGACCAGTGAAACAGTCATTCCTAGAATTTAGATACAGGTCAGGAAATGCATGTACAATTTTCCCATAGCAGCATTGACTTAGCCACAGTGCAAATATATTATACTCCTAGCCTTTTCCAAACTCTGACCCATCTTCCTTGTGCATCTCCCAACAAAGTCAATGAAAGATTTCCATTGATTTAAGTGAGAGTTGGATTGGTGCACTCCATTATAGCATCATGCCCACTCCCCCCAGAAAACTTGCCAGCTTGACCTCCTTTACTTTGCCTTTGGTGCCAGCATTAAATGTTTACTAGCCATTTTCTTCCACAATCATCTGTCATTTTTTTTACTTTTTATGCATGGATGGAATGTTCTTCCTAAACTCATCTGCAAACCCTTAATGTTCATCCTCAATATCCACTTCTACTGTGATGCCTGCAAAAAAATCAGGAAGTTAATGAAAGCTAATGGGTGCAAAGCAGAGGTGTTGTGTACACCTATAATTTACAAATTTACGCAAGTTTTACAAAAATCTTTCCAAATGATAGAGAGCTATCAAGACATGTTCAGCATAGCAAATCTCTTTAATGACTGAATCTATTTGACATTTACCTTTCCTTTTCACATAGTTATTTCATCTTGTCTCAAATTAGTTTATAAGTTGGTCAGACAAGGGTAGCATTAACTTGCATGTTTGTGCAGTGTCTGGCACAATGTGATTTGGCGGCAACCACAATAAAAATAATAAACAGCATCAGCAGCTTTGGATACTTGTTGTATTACACAGTGTAAAAAATACACAATGTGGCTGATTTGATGTTGCTGTGGGAACCCTGGGAAGTTTCCCAGAGCAGTTTGAGAATTATAAGCTTTGTGTTGGATGTGATCCAAGAGGTTTCCTGCAGCTGTAAGAGGAAATTTCCAGCTGTGCTACTTGAGGGTGATCCAGAACAGTTTCCATAACTCAGAGGAGAAGTTGTCTTGTCTGAAAGTATTTCTACATTCAGGGGCTTTAGACTTGTTGCTCAGAGAAACAAGAAGATACAGCTGCTGGGGTGGGACTCAGATTGCACTTTTCATTCTGGGGAGGGTAGTTGAATGTATGTAGTCACATTCAAGTGTTTTGTATGTTTCACAGTTTGGAAATATTGACCAAGATAGAATTCATCAATTGGAAATATTGACCAAGCTTCGAAATATTGAACAAGATGCTTTTTTTCTGGAGAAGCATAGATCCTTTCCTTTTACTATGATCTCTCTGACAATGGCATTGGGAACATTCCAATGCATGGATTGCAGTAATTAATGTAATTATCACTTTCCTAATATATTTTGGTATAGAAGTGGAGTAAATGCTGTGGAAAGGACTGGTCAGAGAGTGAGATAGTCCAAATTGTCCTCCTTACAACTGTTGTCATATAGAGGTTGAAACATGGGACTGATCTTGCAAGATGCCTACAAGGTGCCTGTGTAATTGACCACTACCCTACTGATTGCAGTGGGAGTGGAGGCCATTCAGAACCTTAGAGCAGGCCCTGAGCATCTCACATGAGTGTATAGGCCTGATTCTCTTACAGTGAGAATACTTTAAACTGCACTGGCAGTATAAATGGACCTTAAAGTAGACATAAATTACATTTGCACTCAGTTTGCCTCTTCACGTTACTGGAATGTTCCAAAATGACATAAATGTAAATGAGAATATGCCCCTATAATATCTTCTTTAGTTTCAAACAATACATTACTTAAAACATAATTCAAAAATTAATAAATTCCTCATAAAACAATCCAGTGTGTGTGTGCACTAAATTTAACATTTTTAAGGAAATTGTTTTTTTATATATGTATTGGTAAAAAGTAATCATGGAATTATGTTTTAAAAGGGAGAAGGTGTGCTTTCCCCCCTGCTTGTGAAACTCAAAAATAGCTGAATAACATATTGTAGTTTGAACTCAAAAATATGCTTTTAGGCAGAAGCCAATGATTTCTGCCCCGAATGAATCTTTTAAGAAAATGTTATGAATGATCAGACATAGCTTTTAGATGGAATGACCACTTTTGCCTTAACTATAGTGTTGCCACTGTGATATTCTAATAAATATGTTTTTGATAAGTGGAGAAATTGTCCATGTGTTCAGTGATTTTCTATTTCACATAATCACACTAGAAAATCATGGAGGAAAAGAAGATCGCAGACTGCAGAAAATCATGAGTATCTAAAGGCTCAGACATCAAATGCTAGTAAATTATATAGAACTGTGTGAATTACATGCATCAGACAAACCTTTACAATAACCAAATACTTGTTTGAGCTAGGATGGCATGAAAAGATTCCTACCCTCTATTGCAGGGAAAGGTCAAAATATCAGGGTCTTTATCAGAAAATAATACCAAAGGGTTATGATCATACTTAAAAGTGACTGAAAGCAGTGATAACAGAATCAGTTTTTGAAAAGATACTGCTGTTCTCTATCAGAGAGATCTCTGTCATATAGCTGAGATTTATTGAACTGGGTATTTTGAAGTTGTCATTTTTTTACTACGAGCTATCATTCTAAATCATGTCATGTGGCATAAAAGCAGCCATTTTAACCCAAAATTCCACAAGTAAAATTACCTTTTCCACAAAGGAAAATATACATATGCTTTCTCCCTTAGTTTTATTATGGATCTGTCTAGATATTCTGTTCTTATTTGTTTATGGGTTTTATTATTTGCTCATAACTTGTTTTAGATAATTTGCCATTTGAGTATTTCTTTAGACTTTACAAAAGTATCTGGATAAATCGATTATTTGCAATTGTTGCAACACTTACGTTAGTGATAGGAATTTCATACACAGAGACAATAAACTAGTAAACAATCATATTGAACTTTCACTTGGTATTTTAATAACAAGAATGGTGAGCCTAATCCTGGCGAATATCACCTGCGAACACACAAGCCTGTTACCTAAAAAACTTGTGTCCAGTGGAGTCAAAGAACTTTCCCAGCCACCACCCCCGCCCCAACCCCCAAATTCAGCAGAAGTGTGGGAAAGAGCACCAACCTCTGAAATACTTCTCATGCACAAAACTGCTCTTTTGAAGTACAGGGAGAGGAGGAAACTTGTTGATGGTACCTAAAGGGATAGGAAGCATATTTCCATCAGCTTCCTGTCCTAGTAACTATCTTCTTGTGTTAGAGGATAGAGTGTCTCTCTGAGAATGGTTCTCAATAGCCCAGCTGGTTTTTAAGAAGAAAGGTGAGCTGTAACATACAAAATGTGTCACTCCTAAGTAAAACTGCCAAGATTAGCTAGTATGTTGTCTTGAAGAGTAATATCAAATGTGATTTTACCACAAATTTATTGAAATTTTTTTTTTTTTAAATGATTCTTTTGTAACTTTGAAGCTGAAAGCAGTCCAACAATATCAGAAACACCCCACTAGTTACAGATCCATGTTGTAGTAAGTTGTTTAGAATTTTGCAAATACATCATAGAAGGGACCTCAAGGATCACCTATTCCAAGTCCCTCCTTGGATGTAGGATGGCTACAGCTAAAACATCCCCAACAGATGGCTGTCCAGCCTCTTTTTGAAGACCTCTAGTGTTTTGCATAATGGAGGGAGGTGTTGAAAGCTACGTGCGTAGTTGGATCAGTGCCTTAACTCCATGTTGCTGCATCTTAAAATAGTGATATAAATTTTTTTGATGTAGTTAAGGTTCATGTGAGACTTGCCTTATAAGGCCCTCTGTTTTGTCAGTTCTTTTTCAGAGATTTCTTTTTTAAAAAAGCATACCCCTAAGATTAGATGATATGTGAAGTACTAGACCATATTAAGCTTGATCCATAGCACATCATTAGTTTTATACAATCCAGACACACTGATCAAGAATCTGTTAAAAAAATTTCTAGGAGAAGCAACTTGTATCAACTCAGTGCATGATAATTACATTTTTAAACTTTGTTGGATCACACCAGTTTAATAAAAATCCTCTTTGAACTTCTAACAAAAAGAAAAAAAAAAACAACTTGTGTTACATTTGCTAAATCAAGAAATTCTTCATTTGTAAGGTGGGGCCTATTCTGTCTTTCATATAGACCCACTGAAGTAAAAGAAGTTTAGGATGTGACACAATTAGTGTGGGTTTTTTAGCTCCTGGTACTGCAGTTAAGTATATACTTATGTTTAAGCACATAAGAATATTTAATTGAAATAACTATTATTGTTAATTTGTTTTGTTTATTTTATTTTATATAGCACCAGATGTGTCTGGTGCTTAACAATTGTGATCATAGCACCAAGTCTTCATACTACTATTGCTGCTATTAGCTTGCCTAATGTTGGGTATGTTCAGATGAGATGCTACTCCACATCTAGTCTGAAAAGATGAGATTCAGATTCTGAAAAGCATTTCAGACAAGATCCTACTCTGAAATGCTAGCCCCTCCTCATATGAATGACAGCAAACAGGTCTGCCACTCATAGGCACTGTGAGTAGGGTTGCCATAACTCCCCTTTAATCCAGGATGCTTATGAAAAAATACATGGTACAGGGCTGCATTGGAACCAGTGCAGCCCTGCACCATGTATTTTTCATAAGCATCATGGATTAAAGAGGAGGTATGGCCACCCTAACTGTGAGTGGGGGGAGCAGCCTTTACAAGTCACAAGAACTGTCTGAGCGCGCTGGGACGCCCAGTTTCCCCAGCACTCGCGCTTAGGATATGTCCCTTGCAAAGGCCAGCCTAATACACTTCCCCCTCCTCCATGGTCTGTGGCAAGGGGAGTGTGTGGCAACTGCCTCTGTAGCCACTGTATCAATGCCTATTTAAATCGCTCCCTATGCACTTCACCTGTGTGGGTGCTCCAGTGCGCGCGCGCGCGTGCACACACACACACACACACACCCATCGCCTTGCTTGTCTGAACACATCCATTAAGCATATGCATAAATGTTATTAGGATCATGATCTGAAAAAGGACATGTAAAGTACACATGATATAGAAGCGTAAGATTTGGACTGACTCAAAGCAGTTTCAATTTTATTTAAATGTTTATCCCACACTATCCCACGGGCTCAGGCTGGGTTACAATCCATAAAAACATTTAAAATAAATTAAAACCCTCTATCCATAATTCCCCAAAGCGCATCAGCACCTGCCAAATGCCTGGCCAAATAGAAAAGTCTTATATTGGGTAATTTTAGACGTGACGGACCCAGAGGCCTGCCACGCTCAATCGCGGACCGGGATCCATTTCGGATCCATTTCGGATCCCGGTCAGAAATCAGGCCGGCCATCCTTTAGATGTGCCGGCCTGATACCGGAGGGGGCTCAGGGAGGGGGTGGAGCTGCGCGGTGTGACGTGCGGCTGCACAGCCCCGTCCCCCGCACTCCCCCGCCCGCCCGCCCGCCTTCCGGGAGGCGGGTGGGGCAGCGGACAATCTGGCCGCTGTGCTCGATCCCATCTCGCGGTCTGGGCCACGATCTGGTATGGGCCAACGTAATACACGTTACTTTTGGCCCATCCCAGATCATGGCCACCATGATCATGGTTGGGGCCCAATCCCACCACGATTCTGGACCTCCGGGCGGCCGGAGGTCCAGAATCATGGTCAATTTGATTCTCGTCAGGTATTCACCATGGTGAGCATCTGGTGGGGAGCAAATAGACATTACGGGGCAAATGGCCACCACAGGGGGTTCACTGTGGTTGACCGTGGTCCCGTAATGTCTAAAATTACCCATTGTCTCCAGAAGATGCTCAGGCTTAGAGGAACTTCCAGGAGAAGGGAGTACCATAATTAGATAGTAGATAGACAGTAGAATACATACCATGCTACAGGAAAATTTAAATTAGAAACCTGATGATATGCTTCTGCTTTCCTTGATTAGCCCCAAAATTAAGGGGTTGCAAGTTTCTCATTTTCCTCTCATTTAACAGGACAAACAGGACTTAACTTTCTTGGAGTCAATGAGATTACTCCGGTGCAATGTTGATACTGGCAAAATGAAATCGGATCCTTGGGCTTGAAGGGCTGATTACCATTTAAATATGTACTATTTTAACTGATTATCATAGATCCCAGTCCTAAAACAGGACCTCAGAGGCACAGGGTCTGCCCACGCAGATTTACTTACAGGATCAGTCTTGAAATGTTTGCCCCTTCATATTGCTTTGAGCAATGCACAAATGCTTAAAATTTTAATTAATCTGTCAGATTAACTATTCCTTTAAATATTTGTATATGTAGTTTATGATGATCATGTTTATTATAATAGATATTTTGCTGTGTACATATCATACAGAAAGCTAAATCTCCTTTGAAATTAAAAAATTGATATTGATGATCTTTTTTTCTCTGAATTGTTCTTTGATTCCAGAGCATCACAGAATTGTTTCTTTAGATGAGGGAAGCTGTCTGCTGGGGAACATCAATCAAACTGGCTACTTTAGGGTTAACTATGACATTAGGAATTGGAGATTGTTAATTGCCCAGCTAATAAGGAATCACGAGGTAAGCTCCTTATTTCATCCCCTAAGATATGCTTTGATGTGTTGAACTCCTGCTGCTTTTATCATCTTAAATGGTTCAATTTTTCTGGTTGGCCCTCATAGGTTATCTCTGTCAGTAATCGAGCAGGTTTGATCGATGATGCATTCAATCTAGCCAGGTATGTTTTCCTGTAGATAATCTAACCTAATATACATTCCTGTACCATTTCCTACTTTCATTTGTACAATGTGTGTGTGCTCTGAAGTTCAATATATTTTGTAAAACCTACTTTAATTCCTTCTTTCTTTTCTTTTCTTTTCTTTTCCTGATATGGAGCATAAGCACCATCTGTATCACTCCTGCTACTCTTGATCAATAATTGCCGGAGGGTATTACTGAGTTGGTAGATGCTTGATTAATTTTGCAGCAAGTTCTATTTAACACTTTGGAGATTAATAATCTCTTTCCTATTTTACTAATGAACCAGGCTTTTTTTTCTTTTTCCTTCTAAAAATGACCCTTGTGCCATATTTAATTTGTGATGGAAAACACCTTCAAGCTTCAGGAATTTTTTCACTCTGGCATATACTATTATATCATTTTTAACTATGATTTTTGCTAATCCATCACAAAAAGCTTTTCTTTCTCATGGTGCTGATGCCAAATGGAAGTTTGTAGCTCTCTTGAACAATTTCCCAGAGGCATAGTATTTTAGTATGACATTATTATTATTTGCATAGTTATATAATTAGATAGATAATACAATTCCCATTTAATGCTGGTTTCCTTTTGTCTTGAAAGAACTGAGTCCTTTATATTTTTGATTCAGAATATACTCAAAAAATGAAGATATGTGCAAGAACTGAAACCTCTCAAACTGTGAAATACTTGGGGTAAAAACAGACGTGACAATGGCGAGACCCTTTCCCAGCTTGCCCTATGTGAACCACTGCAGCTGCCACACCTCGGGTTGGCAGGGAGGGCTGTTCAAATGTGCGGCCTAAAACCTAACCCAGCCTAATCCACCCAGACATGGGTACTGCCTGTACAGGTCCCTCTACCCCACCCAAGGAACTGTCCACACAGGACAGGACTCCTGGGCTAATGCGGCACAGCAGGATTGAGTACAGGAAGAGCTGCGACCAATGGGGGGAGCCTCTCTCGCCCCCCCCCAATCAGCTGTTTGATGAGCGTACCCACCCACCAAGCATCTGATGGGGGGTCCTCCTGAGGGACGTGCCTCCCACCTGTGCAAAGTGACAGCCAGCCAGCGTGGGCCATTGCCGCAGAGCCACCTAGCTATCACTCTGCAAGTCTAGGTGACCTTCCACCCTCTCCAGCGCCTACTGCCCGTATAAAGTGACAGTTGGCCCTGCAGCAGCAGCAGGAGATAGCTACCAGAAGTGGGAACAGGGGACCCATTAGTGGAGCACATGCAGATGAAAAGATCTCCCCCTCCCCCCCGCTCAGAAAAAGCTGAGCAAGGAAGTTCCCCTCTTAGCTGAGCTGGGTGTAGGCTGGGGAGAAGCAGGGAGCATCCAAGAATCCAGAGGAACAGCAGCCTGGCCAGTGAGGTGAGTCAGTCCAGGACTTTAATAGCTGTGGATGCTGGGATTGGCATCCCATTATTAGAAAAAACGGCTCTAGAACAGTTTCAATTTAAGTTAAAGTCCAAAATTTCCAAGATATATAGATGGATCAGAAATTTATAAAAATTGGCATCCCAGCATATCCTGAGGTGTCCCAATAATATCCACATCTGGGGGCACCAGGTGGGGGGACCAGGTACCCCATTGGGTGCCTACCGGGAGTGCCTGGGAATGTAGGTATTACCCACGGGTACCTAAAGTGCTAACCGATTCAGATCTACTTTTTTTTCTTATCCCTTTCTTTTTATATAACTACAGTGGGAGGTCTATTGATATCTGTGGGACTATATGTTCAATCTAGACAACCTAGGTACAGGCGATTGGCCTATGGGAGGAGACTTTTGCAATTACACACCCACACACACATGCACAACCACAGAGCAGATTTACAACCTGTTCAAAGAATGATAAGCTATATATTTGGAGCTTCATAAGTTTGCTGTGTTTTTATGTAACTGCTGTAGAGCATACTCTCATTATCCCCCATTTGCTTTATAAGCAGATTATGATGTTATAAAGAATAAGTATGAAGTACCTTCATGTTTGTGATGATTTATGCCCACTAATCCCACTGAACATATTGACCATTTTCAAATAATAGTTTGGGTTCTTTCTCTTCATTTCCCCTCTTGCAAATAAAGGAAGAACCTACTATAGAATATGCCCACTGAATACTGAGTATTCACATTAAGCTTGTTGCTTGGAGTTCATACAATGAAGTGTAAAACAAACATGTTTCTCTGACAGCAAATCTAGATGTATGTAATATGTGGATAATACATGCACAATATTCTTTATCCAGTATATGACAGAGAAAAAGGCTGAAACCCTATGCCCACTGAAATTAACAGAATCATTTGTTAAAACCAAGAGAGATTTTGAAGGAAGGCTTGCTAATGAGGCAAAAACAAGCAACAGAAACTTTTTCAAATACATCAGAAGCAAGAAGCCTGCTAGGGAGTCAGTTGGGCCATTAGATGACAAGGGAGTAAAAGGGGTGCTCAGGGAGAATAAG
>QEPC01014093.1:538366-588658 GCA_003113815.1 Sphenodon punctatus | reverse complement strand
ACAGGCAGGATGGTGACTCCATCAATAGTTATTGACAGTGAGGAAGGAGAGGAAGGATGAGGGGGGAAGATAAGGAGTTCAGTTTTAGCCATGTTGAGTTTGAGTTGACGTTGAGACATCCAGGTAGAGATGTCAGAGAGACAGTTGATGAGACGAGCTTGAACAGAGGGAGAGAGAGAGGGAGTAGAGAGATAGAGTTGAGTGTCATCAGCATAGAGGTGGTATTGGAAGCCATGGGAGGCAATGAGTTTGCCTAAGGATGAGGTATAGATCGAGAAGAGGAGAGGGCCAAGAACAGAGCCTTGAGGAACACCAACTGAGAGGGGGAAGGAGGAGGAGGCGGAATTGGAGAGAGATACATTAAAGGAGCGGTCAGAGAGGTAGGAGGAGTCTTATCTACTGGATCACCCCTATTCATGTGCTTATTAGCTCATAAAATTCTAATCAATTAGTGAGTCATGACTTCCCTTTACTAAAGCCATGCTGATTTTTACCCATCAAATCATGCTTTTGAACAAATTATTGCTCAAATTATCAATATGCAATAAAATCTTAAGATTTAATTTATTCACATGTCTGAAGTCTTCAAGTATACTCAAGGTAATTAGATCCATATTACCTTATTTATGTTACTTAAACCCTGTGTGTCAGCCTGGTTCTCTATGGCCATTTTTACACAGACGTTTGGTGTTCCAGTGGGTGTTGGGGGAGGGGGCATCTGTGTAAACGGCTGGAGGTGGGTGGGGGGATGGGTGTGCACCCGTGTAAACACCATGGGCAGTACGTGTTTTGCATGCGTGCTCCCGACTGGTTTTCCGGAGGGCCCCATGTTTGGAGATGGGTGAGTGATGGATGTGCTCACTTGGTGGGTGGAGGTGGCTGGGTGTCCTATTACATGGACGCACACACACCTCCACCCACGGGGCCTCCTCCAGTTTTCCAAATGGCCCCGTGGGTGGAGGTGGGTATGCTTCAGGAGCACACACGCACAAACACCCACTGCCCGCGGTGTTTACACGGGTGCAGGCCCAGCGAACACCCATCCACCCACCCACCACTGGCCTGTTTGCACAGACACACACACACACCACACACCCGGCGGACCCTGCAGCGGTGGGTGAGGCTGTCCATGTAAAAACTGCCATAGACCATTAATACACAGATGGGGGTGGGTGGGAGGTGGGTGTTTTGGCACGGTGGGTGGAGGTGGGTGGGAGTCCGTTCGCGGGGGGGGACATCCATCTCCACCCACCTACAGCCACTGAGCCTCCTCCGTTTTACCGGAGGGCTCCATGGGTGTAGGCGGGTGTGTGTTGGGTGAAAGTGGGTATGCGCCGGGAGCTGCCCGTGGTGTTTCCACAGACGTACACCTGGCCCACATCCATTCCCCCACCCACCACCGGCTGTGTAAACGACCATAGTAATACTTTAATCTAGTGTACTTTCCTACAGCAATGATTAGTGGACCTTTTGCCATAAACTTGCATGAGGTAGTTATATCAGTTGCTCCCATTGTTAGGATAGATGGAACGGGACAGGTCTTTCGAGATTTACTGTAGCCATCAGTGTCTTTCTGCATGTAAGTCAGTATACTCTGCCACACATCAAAGCCTTGGCCACCACCCTGCCTATAGACAAGCATTTGTAATTGCTAATGTAATGTAATGTCTCTCCCTCTGTTTTCCCCTTCCCTGTCTCCCCTTCCCCTGTCTTTAGATTGTAAGATCTCGAGCAGGGTCCATGTCTATCTTATTTTTTGTGCCAGGTACATTGCTGGCGCTATATAAATGCTAATAATAATAATTATTATTATTATTATTATTAATTAATAAAAGCAGCACCTAACAATGAGCACTACAGAAATTTAATACTTCCATTTTGGTTTGTGCTTGCTTTTCTTGGTTACCAAAAAACGATGAAACAAATGTTACATCGTCCAAAGCAATATTATAGGAAAATATACAAGCTCTTATTTTAATAAAAGAAATATTTTTAGCAGGTATGGCGTACTTTGCTCATCTAGCAACATAGTAATATAATAATAATAATAATAATAATTATTATTATTATTATTATTATTATTATTATTATTAAACATTTATACAGCACCAGCAATGTACCTGGCATTTTACAATTGTAAGAAAGAGACCTGGTCCCAGCCCCACCAGGCTTACAATCTAAGAGAGACAAGGGGCGGGGAAGACAAAGGGCGGGGGAAGCAGAGGAAGAGACAAGGATACATACATGAACTTGTGAGGTCTCAGGTGCATGTGCTTGGGTTAGTTACAAAGGTGTAGTTACTCATTTAATGTTACACAAGATAAGGATTTAGGATAAGTCAGCAAGGGGTGAGTGGAATGAGGAGCCAGGGAAAGCAGTGATGGAAAAGGTGGTTTTTGAGGAGGGACTTGAAGATTTGGATGGAGGAAGCCAAGAGAATGTGTTCAGGGAGGAAGTTCCAGGCTTGGGGGGCAGCCAGGGAAAAAGGGCAGATGCGTTTTGAGGAGCAGGGGAGCTGTGAGCAGGCGAGGGTGGTGGCAGAGGAGGAGCAGAGCTCCTGGACATGTTTATAGTGGGAAATGAGTGCAGAGGGGAGCAAGGCCATGAAGAGCCTTGTAGGTAAAAACCAGGCGCTTGTGCAGAATGCGTTCAGACAGAGGGAGCCAGTGGAGAGAGGAGAGGAGGGGCTGTACGTTTTCAAAGAGGCTAGCCAGGTGTATGATCTTGGCAGCAGAGTTATGAACAGAAATGAGAGCAGCAAGGTGAGAGCGAGGAAGGCCAGTGAGAAGGAGGTTGCAATAGCTGAGGCAAGAGATGATGATGGCGTGGACAAACCCTGTTTTAGCAGAGGAAACAGAGGAAAGGACGGATTTTAGCAATGTTGTGCAGAGAGAAGCAACAGGATTTGGCAACAGAATTGATCTGAGGTTTAAAGGAGAGGGAGGAGTCAAAGATGAACCCCAGGCTACGTGCATGAGGGATGGGCTCGATGCGGACCCCCATCAACGAAGACAGAGAAAGAAGAGAGAGAGGAAGGATTGGGGGGAATTTGAGGAGTTCGGTTTTAGCCATGTTAAGTTTGAGCTGACAATGAGACATTCATGTAGAAATGTCAGAGAGGCAGTTAGTGAGGCGAGACTGGATAGAGGGAGAGAGAGGGGGTGGAGACATAGAGTTGGGTATTATCCGCATCCAGATGGTACTGGAAGCCATGAAGTTTGATGAATTTGCCTAGGGACAGAGTGTATAGACAGAAAAGAAGAGGCCAAGGACAGAACCTTGGGGAACTCCAACCAAGAGGGGAAGAGAAGTAATACTTTAATCTAGTGCTGTTTCCTACAGCAATCAGTAGTGGACCTTTTGTCATAAACTTGCATGAGGCAGTTATATCAGTTGCTCCCATTGTTAGGAAAGATGGAAAGGGACAGGTCTTTAGAAATTTTACGGTAGCCATCGGTGTCTTTCTGCATGTAACTCTGCCACACATCAAAGCCTTGGCCTCCACCCTGCCTATAGACTAGGGATGGGCGAACGCGGTTCGGAAGTTCGGAGTTCGGCCCAAACTCAACCTGTTCGGACAACCAAATCCAAACCCGAACTTCGAACCGAACTCTATTCCGAATGTCGAAATGACCGAAGAGTTGGGTCAGTTCGGATCGCGTTCAGGTGAGTTCAGGTGGCAAAAAAAGTGTCACTGGAAGGTCAAATGTGACAGGGAGGGTAGTCAGCTGAGGAGCAGACTTCCAGGCACCAGAGGTGGAGAGGCTTGGAGTAGCAACCAGCCTGCCCAATCACCATCCCTTTTCGCCTCAGACCACTGGCTTTGCAGTCTGCGATTGGCCACAGACTAGGCTGCACAAAGCCAATGGGGCTTGCGGTGAGGCGGGCTCAGCAAGAAACAAAACTGTTTGCCTCCCCTCTTCCCAACACCTTCTGAGGTAGTCACCGTTCCTGAACAGCAGGCGTTTCAGAAGGCTCCCTCTCCCAGCATTTCCCAGCTCCCCAATCCATTGCCATCCTCCTCCCATTTCACCCATCCAACCCATCTACCCCCATATTCTCAATTCATTTATTTAGCTTAGTTTAGCTAGATTAGTGGTTATTTTTTGTTTTTCCCCTCCCTGTGTTCCCTGTCTTAAATCTTCCTCCCTCCCTCCCCCCTCCATTGAATCCTTTCCCTCTCCCATACATTCCATCCCAGATTCCCTTCCCTTCCCCTGTTTTTTCATTTAGAGTAGGA
The DNA here is from genome assembly GCA_003113815.1 of Sphenodon punctatus. Lineage (NCBI taxonomy): Eukaryota > Metazoa > Chordata > Lepidosauria > Sphenodontia > Sphenodontidae > Sphenodon > Sphenodon punctatus. The sequence continues at coordinate 584,418 of QEPC01014093.1, read as the reverse complement.
TTATTAGATTGATTTAGGTTTCATTTCAGTTTTGTACCCCTCCTTGTGGTGTTTGTGATTTCCCACCAATAGATAGATAGAGACAGTAGAGAGTTGTAGGAGTTAGTTTAGTGATAGAGATAACGTTAGTGATTTAGTTTTAGTGTTTGTAGGAGTAGGCCTGTGTACTTATTAGATAATCCATTTAGTTCATAGCATTTAGAATAGTTAATAGCAGTTAGATTTAGTGTAGATAGATAGATATAATATTAGATTAAAAATTTAAATAAAAAAAACCACCATATAAAAACATTATTTTGTAGGGAGAAATGGAGAAGGGAAGGAGAGACCGGTCTGCTGCCCATAGGGGAGGCAGTGGGGCACGTGCCAAAGGTGGGCCGTGCCAGGGGAGTGGCAGCAGGCAACAGCAGTAGCTAGAGGCAGAGCACATTACCCCCCAAACTCAGCAGGCCTGCTTTAGGGCAACAGGCTTCAGTGGCTCAGCGTCACCTCCTGGCAGTGCCCTCCTCCACTCCTCCAGGGCCACCAATGTCCCCCACTGTTGAGGCAATCCCCAGCAGTCCAGAGCTGGTGGAACACACACACACTCCCCCAGCTGCTAGAGGCAGGGCCCGATCCCCGGGCAATCTCAGTAGGGAGAGCAGCAGCAGCACTAGCAGCTATAGAGGGGGGCACAGGGAGAGTGCCAGCAGTATGGTGGGTACGGGCAGTCTAGCCTCAGGGTCCCAGTACTCCCCTTCACGGGACATCACCGTGATTGCGGACAGTGAGGAAGAGGCAGACACTAGTGCCGCAGAGGAGATGTCTGTAGCTGAGGCGATGTCTGACCCTCTCCCAGAGCTGCATCGCCAGTGCCACGAACTTCTCCCCCTCCCAGCAGCGCTGGCAGCAGTGTGTCTGCCGGGGCGGGCAAGAAGGCGGGGGGGGGGGGAAATGCTCAGTCTGTGTCAGTGGGGAGGAGAGGAAGGGGAGAAGGCCCTGGAAAGGGGCTTCCTAAGGGACCGTGTAACCCAGCGGGTGGAGTGAGGCACAGGTGTTCGGAGGTACCGCTCGGCAGCTGAGTAGCGGTGACAAGTGCCCGTCAGGATAGTAGTTGGGCCTAAGATCCTACATAAGGATCAGGGCCCCTATCATCATAGGGCGCCGAGCAGAAACCACCGCAACCCTGCCTCACCGTTCAACCACCAACTCGTGTCAGTCAGCCCACAGAGGGAATAGGGTAGTGCAATGGTTACCCGTGAGGATGGGGGGAAGGGGGACCCAGGTGCTGGGGGGAAGGGAACACAAATCACACAGCCACGAGGGGGGACACCAAGGAATAGGGACACGCACTCAGATCCAAACGCTTGCCTTTCACTCCTGGATGCACTCCACGGAAACACAAGGACCCAATCATGCACCAGGCTCTCTACCACACTTAGTGCAATCAGCTTGAAGGAAGGGGCAGCAACAAGGGTTCAGGCAGCAAGAATCTCTCAAGGGGAGTTCCACAACGTTAGCTCAGGGGCCAGTCTCTGATCACCGGTGCCGCTAGCCCCGTGACGTCGGTGTTTATACTGCTGTCCACGCCTCCTTTACATGCCAGGAGGCGCTGTGAACATCACAGTGGCGCTCAGCTGCTGCTGTCACTCCGCACGCACTGCGCTGGGGATTCCGGGGGCGTGGCTGGCCGGGGAACCCGGGGGAATTCCCCGGAGGGTTTGTAGCTGTCTGCTGGCGCTACGGCAGCAGGAGACTCAGCGAGTGGTGTCAGGGCTGGCTGGTTATGGTACCTCTGCTGTAAGTACCTGAGAGGGCCGTGTCGGGGAGCGGAGAGGCGGCATCTTACAGTCTGGGATCATTTTAAGCAGGTGCGGGCAGATGATCCCAGAGAGGTGCAGTGCACGCTGTGCAATAAGGTGGTGAAGCGTGGGCAGGTGCTCACCACCAACCTTGGCACAACTGCAATGGCGAGGCACCTCAAGGCATGCCACAGTGCTGTGCTGCTCAGCGGGAAGGCAGGGGAAGTGGATGCCAACGGGTTCCCGACTGCAGTGGTCAGTTGCCCGGCTCCTTCAGCGGGCCAGCGTCCTGCACCAACTGCTGCTGCCTCTAGCAGTATGGGGGCAGATGCATAACAGTAGCCGTCACTCCACCATGGAGGAGATGAGGTGGGGGGATCTGATCAGGCCATCGTCAGGGCGCCGTGGCACTAGCTTCCAAGGGAAAGCCAAGCGCCTGTTGCCAGAAATTATTGCCCTGGATGGCCAGCCCTTCTCAATTGTGGAGGACAAGGGCTTCCAGTGGCTGATTGGGTTCCTGGCTCCCAACTTTAAGATGCCTTCCCGCTCCACCCTGAGTCGGACCGTGGTGTAATTGCTAATGTAAGACAGTTAAAAGTAGCACCTAACAATGAGCACTACAGAAATTTAATATTTCCATTTTGGTTTGTGCTTGCTTTTCTTGGTTACTAAAACACAACGAAACAAATTTTATATCTTCCAAAGTACATTGCTTACCTAGTCAGCATTGGTCAAATGATCAAATGAATGAGAGTATGTTACGAATTTGGATAAATTACTTCAGTCTAGAAAATAACAGCTTGCATCTCCAAAAGAGTAAATGTCACCTGTTTGTGAAGTACTTCTTACCTGGGAGTGGTCTTGATGGAGAGTATGTACTTCCTGTGAAAATAGATGATGATGTTAATTCACTAGTCTCACAAAATATGAACCTGTCTGAACAACTAGGTAATGAAATGTCATACTGTGAGCTCCTGCATATTATGGGCTTTTCTTTAGAAGGAATTGTTTGGTTAAGTATATTCTTAGCAGCAAGACAAAGTGGGTTTTATCAGGAAAGTGTGACATTAGATTCAAGAAACCAGAGAAATTGTAGTTTACTACAATATTGGACACATCATGGTTCAAGTTGACCCCTGAACTTGGCTTGTAATCTGCATTATAGTGCAGAGTCTGGAAACTGGCATGTGTTTTATACTTGTATAAATGGAGAACACTCAGCCTGGTGTTTGGAGTGAAATTAAAGCAATGGGGGGAGACCCTGCCAGTGTTTACCAACCCCTGTACCAATGCAGTTTCCACCTGTGTATTTAATGGCTGCTCAGCAGAATGTGTCGGTGATATTTTTACATTATATATGTGTGATCTATTTGGCCGGACAGCCTCTCTGAACTAAGAATATAAGCAAATAAGTACTGAGTCAGACGAATGGTCCATTGAGCCCAGCACCTGTCTCCAACAATGACTAATTTCAGGCTGCATGCACACTTGACGGTGGTGCAGCTTTGAAACTGACACAAGACAAAGACGCGGCAGAGGGAGAAGCCAGATGCTGGAAGTAGCGCCGGTGTGAGCAGGGTTCTGCCATGACTTTACTCGTGGATGACAGGGCACAAAATCCAACCCTGTCATTCACAAGTAAAGTTTCAGCAGAACGCTGTTTGCACCAGCGCTACTTCCGGCATCCGGCTCCTCCCTCTGATGCGTCTTTGGCTCGTGTCAGTTTCAGAGCCGCACCGCTGTCAGGTGTGAATGCGGCCTCAGTCACTTGAAAGAAGTACCCAACAGGTGATAGAGGGGCAATCCCTTTCCTGTTGCTCACTCCCAGCTCCCAACTTATTGAGCTCTAAGTGTGCACTATGGCACTGTAAGTGCAGGTTATGTTGTCAGGTTTGGGGTTTTGTGATTTTATTTGATGCCATTTTTGAAGATGTAGGTCAGCATTCCACTGCAGCTCATTTTAAAACAAAATCAGATCACTTCAGTGGCTTTACTTTAAAGGCAACTGTTTGAGAATTCATGTTGCAACTTTCTGTTAGGTCTTCTCTTATGGGAAGGATATACCTACCATCTACAAATAAAGAGAAATAATGGGTTTGCAAAACAGAAACCTAGAGAAAGAGACCCTGAGAAGCAATGGCTAGTTATCTGGCTCAGTCCAAGCTTCCTTTGTAGCCTTAGGTGAGCCATTCAGTCTCACTTTGACTTGACTTGGCTTCTTATCTGAAGATAATAATTCCCAACTCAGAAGTGTATTTTTCAGAATGTTTCTAAGTCAATTCTGTTCTGTGGTGATAGAACTATGAAGTACATACATGGAAGGTTGCATTTTACAGAGTAACTTCGCAAACGGTCACGCATGTAAGTAATTCTACTTACGTGTACATCTTTAGGTCTCTGAGGATCATATTTTCCTCCATAAGAGCACTTTCTCAAGAAATGATGGGCAGCAAACAGCGCCCCTCATGGACCACACTTTCAGACGCACATCAAAGCTTGTATGAGGGGAGGTCAACCAAAGCCATGACAGAAGACTGGGCACATTGCTACTGGGATGGTACTCGTGGTAGCCTTCACAGATACAGTATATAAGGAAGGATTGGAGTATGCAGGACTGGATCTTGACATGTATTATCCAATAAATATGACTGCAACCAAATTTTCAGCCCAGCAATCTGGGTCTATTTGCATCAATGAACAATTGTATGGTCTACCCAGATCCATATGTTTATTAAGCAAATATCATGCTTTAAGCTCAGAAAAAGAGGAAATTAGATTAATCCATTATTATTTACTATTGTGAATTTGTTTCAACACACTCTTTCTTGTGATGGGTTTGTTCAAATTTTCAGAGGGAAAGGGTTACTGCACCCTGCAACCAAAAAATTATGTTAGAAGAAAATAAACAACACCTTAGAAAATTAAGTTATATGAAATTGACCTCCTTTAACTACTGAAACCTATTACTCATGTAATATTAAGTAATTTAAATATAATAGGGAGATTTTCAAAGACCAGGGATTCATGATAGTGGAAAAATAGGGTAGTACAACTACATAGCTCATCGTCCATTCTGAACTTTTGGCAGAAAGAAGCACAAGATTTTCCTTTTATCTTTTTTGGGAGAAGGTAAGAGAAGAAATCTTGCTCAGTTATTTGAAGTTTTTTAAGGTTTCTGTTTTGCAACAAAGGTAAGTGATTAGTTCAAATTAACATTAGTTTTTGCTTATGTAGCAACTCTAACGCTGTGCAAGTTAATTTAAGAAACATGATGTTCCTTGCTAATTGCATTCAATTTGATGTATTCTGTGTAGAATACTTCAAATCTCCTTATGTGGAACTGAACATCTCTTGAAGAGTCCTCAACTATTTTGGGTGTAAGGAAACTGAATAATAGGAAACCCTGACTCATAATCAGCATATCACACGCCTTTTCTATTTCTTTAATGCTGACGATATTTACTGTTGCATAAATTTTGCAATTATAGCTGGCTTATAAGTCAAGTTTTACTGTTGTGCAATATCAAAGACACACATTTCTAAATTCAAAGTACAGACATTCTTGTTGCTTCCCAGCCTCACAGGGACTAGGATCATAATGGGGGAGGCAGAGAGTGCATTTTGCTCTAAAGGCAATATGTGACATGCTGTTGAGAATTGGTATTATCTGTGCTAATGAAACAAAGGGGCTTTAGCAGCTAGAAGACCTAAAAATCAGCTAGATAAATAATAGTGGCTCCGGGTGCATATAGAGCTAGGAAGTGGTCCAGAGAAATCCCACTAAGGAAAGCAAAGCAGTACACGCAGCGGCATCGTGCGATTTAAAGCACAGTGCACTTTCGGGTTGGTGTGAATGCACCAATTCAGCCTAACGCGAACTGTTGGAGTGCGGTTTTAAAAGCTGCTTGGAGCAGTTTTCAAAACCACACTCCAACAGTTCGCGTTAGGCTGAAATGTGCGCGGTCGGTGCATTCACACCAACCCGGAAGTGCGCGGTGCTTTAAATCGCACAATGCCGCCGCCGCGGCTGTGCGATTTAAACGCACGTCTGAATGCCCTCTAAGATCAAGCATCCTTCATTTCAACCATATTATGAAGGACAAGTTTACCTCTCAAAGGGTTTGCCTGGATGGGGGGTGCAGGCTAGGAACCTGGACTCCTAAGAAAACTACATTTGCTCTGAGCTTTCGGGGAAGGGTGAGATAAAATGTAAATAAATAAATCCACGCAAGAGAAAGAGAGAGATGAAAAACTAGGATGCTCTTACCAGGACTTAAGGCTTCTCAGATGAGTGTCTTTCTTTGGTTGCTGGTAGGTTTTTCCTGACTGTAAATATTTTGGAGTAGGTTCTCTTATCTTGAACTTGCAGAGGTCATGATGTTGACCTTATCTGTTATAGCCAGCTAGCAGAAGTAAGCAGCAAGGGCTTGTCTCCTGGCTCCCTGTGTCTCAGAGCTGCTAAAGATACTTTTTCTTCTTCTAGTTTTCAGGATGTTTGCTGCTACCTTGTCATCGCTTCCCTAAGTATCTCTTCTAGGAGACAACAGTGAATTTGATATAGTCTTAATTTTTTCTGAAAAGTTAGACATTAGACCAAAATTAATCTATAATTTACTCTGACCTTTTTTTCTTCTAACGTGAGGGTCAGTGAATGAAAGTCTGAACATGATTTACATTTTCTTTGCCTTGTTATTGGGAATTTTGTCTAATTCCTTCTATAGCAGGGCATGTATAGAAACTGAACTGCAGGCAGTAACAATCTTTACCGTACATCTACATGAGGAAAAATAGACTTTTCCCCTTTTCAAATAACAAACCATTACCTAAACAGAAAGGCTAGTCACGTTCCAAACATTCCACATGAAACAGACAACACAGGGTGGGTTTTAAAGCAGTGGCAAGTAAATCACCTCATTTCCACTGTTGCAACACTGTCAGCCAGTTTGCTGCCAGCTTGGGTTTTCTAATTTTGATTTAAACACATGACTCAAAATTACTTTGGTGGGTGGTGGGACTTATGGATTTATGGTACCTTTGTATGTGGACTCATCGCTGTACAGCAACCCTGTCGTTTTTACGCCAGAGTCTGTTTGACTGATTTTGGATTTATGATGGAAATAATTCAGAACAGAGTAATAATTTTCCCTTGGCAATTACACTACCATTTGGTACTTTGTCCCTAAGGGGGAAATGAATGTGCTGGGATCTATCCATGAGTTCAGTGGCTCAGTGTAAAGAACAAACCAAGGTCAGAATGCAACTGAATACCACATTGGTGCCTCGTAGCATAATCTAGATCTGCTATCTTTATCTGACTCATTAAAAGCTCATGTAATTTAAAGATTACATAGTCAGTAATTTAAAGATTAATTCTGATATGCACTGGATTTTTAGTGGGAATTCTTTGTGAAGGATATTTCATTACCATTTTTAATATTGCCTTTTCTTATTCATTACTGCTTCAGTTAGTAGCTATCCACCATAGCATTTTCTCCAATATAGGCAGGGAGATGGAAGCGTGTGTTATTTAAGAGCTGCCATTCACAACACTTTTATGCGATGAGCCACTGGAAAACTTCAGAACCTGGCTCTGTCTGTATTAGGAAAGGCTGGGTAGATCTGCCACCCAATATGGGCATGCTGGGAGCCAAGGAGAGGGGAGGTGTACTGCCCCGTCTGGGAAGGAGTGGAAGCCTGCAGTCCCAGGGAGGAAGCCTGGGGGTAGCGCACTGTCCTGGGAGCCGGTAGGGGGGAGAGGGGCTGTTTTTAAATGAGACACAACTACCAGGGATGCGACTCGGTAGAATCTCAGTTTTGATTTTTTTTTAGTTCCGTTCTCCGTGATTTTCAGATCTAATTTTGGTTTGGTTTTTTTTCCGAGTTTTTTTCATTGATTTCTTTTTCCATTTTTTTTTTCTCGTTGACTTCAGTGGATTTTCTCCCATTGACGTCAAGGAGAACAAATTGGAAATTTGAATGAAAATTGGAATGAAAAAACCTGAAACACTGGAACCGAATGCAATTTCAGTTTGCGTAAAACCGCAAACTGAAATTGCATTCGGTTCCACATACGTGGGCGCCTGTCTCCATGCACTGTTTTGCCTCCCCCCTGCCTGGGACACTCCAGCTTGTTCTCTGGTTCCCCATGAGTGGCCATGAGTAGGTGCTGCATTAGTCACAGGAGCGTGCATCCACCCACACCACCTTCATATGAGTGATCAGGTGGGTGGTTGATGGGTGACCATGACCATGCATGGTTACTAGGAGTGGGAATTTCGGTTTCAGATAGAACCGAAACAGCCTAAAAATGGCCGTTTTGGTTTTAAAACAAACCAAAACGGCCATTTTTAGGCTGTTTCGGTTCTATCTGAAACCGTAATTCCCACTCCTAGTAACCATGCATGGTCACCCATCAACCACCCACCTGATCACTCATATGAAGGTGGTGTGGGTGGATGCACGCTCCTGTGACTAATGCAGCACCTACTCATGGCCACTCATGGGGAACCAGAGAACAAGCTGGAGTGTCCCAGGCAGGGGGGAGGCAAAACAGTGCATGGAGACAGGCGCCCACGTATCCCTGGCCTGTTTGAACCCAGGCACCCTCCCATGTCAGTGGACAGATCCACGGCCCTGGTGCCTTTCTGTTCCACCCCCAGCCCTACCAGGAGCTCTGAAAGGAGTAATGGCTGCCTGTATGAGTTAGTTAGGGGGTGGTCCATGGTGGCAGGAGTGCGTGGCAGCTGTCTGCATGGCCACTCAGGGAGCTGCCTGTCAGAAACCCTGCCTATGCACTCCATGTGTGTAGGCACTCCATGGCTGCAACACTGAATGGACACAGACACACACACACACCAGCCTTGCTCCTTGAAAAACACCCAGAGATTCTGTGTGTGGAGGTGAGAGTGATTGTGTATGACTCTGAAAGACAGTGATTCTGTGGTTTTGTGTGTGTGTGATTCTTTGTGTGTGCATGTGAGTGTGTGTGTGTGTGCATCTATGTATGACTGTGTGTGCCTGGATTAGGGCTGGAGCACAGATGTATAAAATGTGGCTCTTGATCATATGAAGATTTTGATGTGTGGTTGGGAATTGGGAACTTTTCCCACCCCTGATCTATTGTATTTATTCTTATCCTAGATTCCCAAGTAGTAGCAGTAAGCAGAAATTTAATGTAATGTGCATTTTCCTCTCTGATTCAGGCCTAACCATAGTCGCCCATCGCATTGCCACTACTATTTTACCACCCTTGCCAGCTACCGACCTCTGTCTAACCTTCTCTTTTTAGGCACCACGGACCAGCTCCCTTTTTAGGGAAGGTTATTGAGTGGGTGGTGGCCCAGCAACTCCAGGACCATCTTGATTGGGTCAGTTTTCTGAATCCCTCGCAGTCTGACTTTCATCCAGGATATTGCACCGATACTGCGCTTGTAGCCTTGGTTGGCGACCTGCGCCGTGCTTTCGACCAGGGACAGTCGACCCTTTTGGTCCTGTTATATCTGTCGGTTGCTTTTGATACCCTTGACCATGAGATGTTGGTGGTTCATCTGCAGGATAGTTTTAGAATGGTTCCATTCATTTCTGACCAGTAGAACTCACTGTGTGGTCTTGGGTGATTGTACATCATCTTCCTAGGCTCTCAGGTGTGGGGTCCCACAATGTTCCATTCTGTCCCCGCTCCTGTTCAACGTGTATATGCAGCCCTTGAGCAAGTTCGTGAGAGGATTTGGAGTGTGCTGTCATCAATATGCTGACGACACCCAGCTCTACCTCTCATTTTCCGCAGACTCAGGCCCCGCAGTCTCGTTGCTTACTTGATGTCTGGCAGCTCTGGGGGACTAGATCCTCAGGTTTGCAGCCTGGGGGTTCTCCTCAACTCACAGCTCCGCATGCATGTCCAGGTGGCAGCTGTGGCGAAGAGTGCATTTGCCAATTACATCTGGTATGATGATTATGGCCTTATATCTCAGACTGCGATCTTGCCACCATCATCCATGCCTTCATCAACTCAAGTCTTGATTACTGTAACACAGTCTACGTGGGGCTACTCAAGGTAATGGTCCGGAGGTTGCAGCTGGTGCAGAATGCAGCAGCCCATCTCCTCATGGGTACAGGCTGCCGAGAGCACATAACTCTGTTCTCTGCACTGGCTCCCTGTTGCCTACCGGGCCCGATTCAAGGTGTTGCTGCTTATCTATAAAGCCGTACACAGCCTGGGCCCCACCTACCTGCGGAACTGCCTCACTCCCCAGGTTCTGGAAGAGTCATTGCTGTCATCCAGGGGCGCCCTTTTAGAGGTCCTCCGTGTTCGGTGGGGGGGCACATTGGAGAGGGCATGCTCGGTCACTGTGCCTCAGTTGTGGAAGTCCCTCCCGGTGGAGGCTCGTTTGACCCAGGACTTTCCCTCCTTCAGGCATCAATGTAAAACCTCATTGTATGGGTGGGGGAAGGGGTGGTGTCAGGTTGGGAGGAAATGATTGTTTTTATTGTTTTTAAAGTTGTTGTTGTATATTTTATTCTGTGTTTTATATTGTGTGCTGCCCCGAGCTGCCTTTTGTAGGACGGTGCAAGATAGTAAAGTTTGTAATAAATAAATAAATAAAATAAAATAATCTAGACAATGACAAGTCACTTTAACTTTTCTTGGCCACAAAGGCCATGTTAGTCCAACATGCAGCAAGCTCACCAACAGCTTTGACATCAGCACAGTCACATCACACTGAAGCTGTACACACCACACTTGTTCCACATATTCAGGTCCCAGCAATCCTTCAGCTGGAGATTTTGCTAACAAACAAGATCTGTGTGAATCCAAATGTTGATGACACATAATAGCAAAATGCATGAGCTCTGTATTTGCACATGCCATCCTCTAAGAGAACTGGGTATACTGAATGTGGTACTCCTGCAAGCAGTCAAGGGACAGTCATCTAGGGAATGGCTAACATACTGAGGGTACCGTGAGTGTGGTCAAATTGTCATTTTCACCAAATTGTTGCTTATGTAGCAACAACAGTTGTGAATATGCTATCAGCTCTGTTAAAGAGGGTGTAATAGATGATCTAGCCATCTAATCACTAGGTGGCATAAGGGATATATTACATACAGAGGTTCCACAATATCTGTGAGGTCCAGGGAAAGGTGCTTAGCTCAGGATGTATTTTGGTATACATACTAAAATGTTGACTCCTCCCTTTTCACCATATACGATGTTATATACTATGCATTTAATATGGAGAAGGGCTGAAACTCAGTTCTCAGATTCTTGCTTTTCTTGATGAGAGTCAGGGTTCTCTCAGCTCGTTATTGCAAACGAGAATGAGCCAAGAAAAACTGCTTAGATTCTCATTGAGAAGAGCAAGAATCTCGACAGCGCTCCCTCCCCCCACATTTAATAAACAAAAAGGCCTTGTACAGCCCTCCCCTCCCCTGTCATGTACTCACCTGGCTGCTCCAGCCACTGGGTCTCTTAGTACTCCACTTCTCTGCAAGACAATCTTTTTTTTAAAAAAATCACTGAGCAATGGCTGCCCGGGCCGTACTGCGCGCACACAGCCTTTTCCCCAAAATGGCACCGGCAGCATTGAGACCATTTTGGAAAAGGGCAGCCTGCCTGAACAAGAGCAAATGGCACCGCACATGTGGAGAATGAATGCCCTTTTTCAAAATGGTGCCGATGCAATATAACTGGTGCCATTTTGGAAAAGGGCTGCACATGCACAGAACAGCCTCAGCAGCCATTTTGCTTCTCGCTTCTCAATTCAGCCCTAACATAGACCCTTTTCACATGGGCTGCAGTGCGGGGGGAGGGAGGGAGAATGGGTGTGCAATGCGGTGTGTGTGCAACGTGTGGGTGACGGTTACATGAGCACACACTCCTCTCCACCCATCTCCACATATCCCACACACCCCGCGCAACCGCCATTGTCACCTGTTGCTCTGTGCATTGGGGATAGGTAGAGATGGGTGTTATGTGGGAGTGCACATGCACCCCCACCGCGGTGTTTACACGGGACTTCCCCATGCAGGCACGTGTGCATTTTGGGGGACATCTCGTGTAAAAAGAACCATAAAGTAAAGAAATAATGAATCTGTTCTCTGTATTATATGAATTAGGCACAAGCCAATATTAGAACACTTGCTGATTATACTTTGCATGTATTTTTTGCACTTGAGCATGGCTAATCATAGCAAGTTACAGGGTGGAATTTGCATTATTTACCGTTTCCATTACAAGATAAGTGTACCTCACATTATTAGGTTGGTCACCCTTTTCCAACTAAAGTCATTTTCCTGTGTTCTTGGTGGGAGAGAGGCAACATTTCAGCTGGCCCCTGAAATGGTGAAGCTGGAAAAATCCAGAAAAAGAGCATAATCTTTTTGGCTATCCCTTCTATTTGTCTCTGGTGGGAAATAATATAGTCTTGTTGCATTTGCTGTTAAAGACAAACAATATAGGTGGTTCTGAAAGAAAACAAAAGAAAAAGGGAGCTCTGTTGCTGGTTCCCAATGTTTTATTTTTAATGTAATCCTTGTCACTAGGGTATGATTAAAGGATGTGATGGTCCCACTCTAAGCCATTCTTTGGGTGCCCCCACCCAGGACATCCCTATACCTGGTTATTTACCCTGTGTCCTATAACTGGTGCAATAGCGTGCAGCAGCTGTGATCTGATCCAGCTTAGCAGACAAACACAGATGTGCCTCCCTCCCTCCCTCCCCATCCATTCCTCATGCCCTCCATGTGGAGAGATTTTCCCCAACTCCCTACCTTGCACTCCACTGCTCCTCCCAGCTTGGGAGTGTGCAGAGAGGGAGAGACGGGGCTGGCAGCCTGAGAGTGAGACCAGCATGAGAGAGGACAAACCTGGCTTGGAAAGCAAGCAGTGGTGATACTGCCACTGCTAAGGTGAGAACAACTATTCCTATCCCATCAGTAGATACTAGGGGTGGGACTATCGGTATCTAATTAATCTGATAATGGCCACTATCAGATTAATCCAATAATACCGATAATGGCTGGTGTCAGAATACCGGATTTTTAACATTGCTGGCTTTCCCGGATTTTTTACATCGCCGCCATTTTACAATGGCCACAATGTTTTAAAAAATGGTAAAATTGGCAATGTTAAAAATCCAGTATTCCGATACGGATATATCTGGTATCAGGAGATTCAATACCAGTAAATCCGGTAATCCCCCTGGAGTCTCACCCCTAGAAAATACCTACATTTCAGAAGTGCTTGTTGTTCATTGGTATTACTTCACTATCCATTGAAAATACGCTTCAGCATTTGTCAAGATCGGCGTCTGCAATTGTCTGTCATTTTTTTGTCATTTGGTCATTTATGCTAATTTTGGTGATTTTCAGTAATTTTAAGTATTTTTCAGTATTTTCTGCACTGAGTTTCCAGTATTTTCTTCAGTTTCCAGATTATTTTTTTAAAGTTTCTGCCATCAGAATGCAGAAAACAAGGGCTAGCCCTTGAAATACACCAATCAGAACACAGTTTACAAGGAGCCAAAATAAGGAACAATAAGGGAAATTATTAAAGTTGCGCAGTGAACTTGCAGTGGTACACAAGCAAACATAAGCAACATGTAAGGAATGTTACATGTTGTGTGGCTGCTCCTGTCTCGGAAGAATTAAGAGAAGTACCGAACAATGGCAATTAACAAACGGGAACTAGTGAAAAAGTCGGTAAGTTTCCTCATTGCGCAAGCACAGGCAAATGATCTATTTCTAACATAAACAGCTTTCACTAAGATTATTTTGATTCACCTCTAGTACTAGCCTTCATGTTAACTCAAAAGTTCTGCAGCAGTTGTGCGTAGTTTGTAGAATTAGTAACAAGATTTGGTGAGCTTAGATGTGAAGAGAGAAGGAAAAAGAACAAACCTTAATAGCCCTAAGGTAGATCTACAACCTGGCTCTCGAAGATGCGGGCACCCCTGACAAATCTAGGATGCCCGAATCGACCTGGTCTCATTCGGGTGCCATCGATGCCTGAATGGGACAGGACCTGACAGGCTGCTCAAACATGTCAGTTGGCCTTTAAAAGTGACAGGCCCCAGCTGGGACACCTGGCAGTGGTCCCATCAGGGGCTTGTCACTTTCAAAGGCCTCTTTCCCCGCCCCGCCCCCCACCCAACACCTCTCACCTGAGAGCCACTGGAGCAGGGGAAGCACTGGCTGACCATTGAAAGTGATGCTCCACAGTGGTCCCATCCGGGGCCTGTCACTTTCAAAGCCCACTCTTCCCCCCTCACCCACCCCCACAGTACCGGAGAGGCTGGTTCTACAGCGCTCTTGAACATCGCTTGTCAGTTTAAAAAACTGCTTCTCAGCCATGGTGTCTATCAGAACACGGTGTTGTCAAAGCCCCAGCTCACCTTTGAATCTGACAAGCCCTGGCTGGAGTGCTGCAGGGCGCTTCCAGCTGGGGCATATCAGTTTCACTGGTTAATGCTTGCATTTGGGGGCATCGGGTACCCAGTTCAGGTAACCTGTTGGATGCCTGATGGGGTGCCTGAAAATGCGAGAATTACCATGGGTACTAATTTTAGTACCTGCTTCAGGGAAATAATAGTTAGTGTAGAACGGGGTGGGGAGTTTAAAGAGGAAAGATGAGATGATCAGTTTTTTCCTTATTCAGTTTGATGAGGTGAGATGGCCATAGGAAGATGTTAGAGGGACATGAGCCTAGTTGGAGAAATGATGAACATAGAAGTATGTGTGCCAGTTGTCAGCAGAGAAGTAACAGGAGAGAATGTCTATCATCACCAAGCAGTTACCATGTTGAGAACAGTAGAGAAAGCAGAAAGGTCATAAATAATAAAGCTCCGAATTTGTTCCTTGCACTTGTTCTCTACTTCAAGAGTGATTACAGATATTATTGCTGTTTGTCTCTGTGGCAGCCAATATTTCCCTTTCGTGGTAGCTCAGAGACACTAAGTTTCAGGAGCATGAGCCAGAGCGTTCCAGTGTGCCAGCTACAATTCAAATACATCTGTTTGCTCCTTAAGCTGCATACTTTCCAATAGTGTTTTCTCTCATTCCAAGCTCCAGCACTTTCTCTCTCTGTCAGTCAAATTATCAGTAACAACAATCACAAAACACATTAGAAAACAATTACACACTCACATCTCCAAGCTTAGCTTACTTCTTTGCTAACATTATCTCCAAGATGTGTACTTTGCAGTCAATCCAATCTGCTCCTGGCCCCATTAATTAGAGTTACACACCTTCAACAAAGCAGTAGGAACTAGAACATGAGTGGTTTAATGCATGCAACCACTCTATCTTGTCTATGCCCCATTACCACATTACACCTTTTGTAAAGCCAGTAAAACTCTTTTGAGTTTGATTGTACCCTTGTTTTATTCAGTGAAACAATACCTATACTATGAAGGGTCCTGTTTCAGAGTGCAGCCACATCTCACTGTATAGCTTTGATGGTGACAAAAATGGGAAAAGAGGGAGTTGGAGAGTGGCTGACAAGGCACTTTTGGTGGCTTCAGTAACTGGAATCCTTCCCTAGAACAAGAAGAAGAGAGGAAAAATTATTCTAAGTGTCTGCAGCACAATGCCTTGCCCATGACGTGACTTACAAACCACTCCTTCTCTGGGATTGAACACCTAAAGGTACAGTCCAATTGAGTGTAATTGTGCTAGATTTGCATTGAAGAAACTGAAAGACAACTGCCTTTTTGCATGGTCTGGTAGCCATGGTCTCTTGTAAAACACTTTCCCTTTCAATAAGTCACTCAAGGCAAACCCCCAAACTGTGATAGCCTGCTAGTAATCACCCAGATTGGTCCTTGACTAGGTCTAAAAGATGGTCTGGCTAGACATTCAGTCTACATTCATTATTCAGTCTATTGCTACACTACCAAAACTTCTAGTGACCACATTGACTATGCATTAGTGTTTTTTGTTTGTTTGTTTTGCTTGGATTTTTTGGTGGGTTTTTTGTAAATTCTCTTCAGAGTTCATTGCCCTTCCATTCCATGGGGACAATCCAACAGCCCATATACGCCGACCCCCACACATGGCGCGTGGTCAGAATGCGTGCCATGCGTGCAGCACACATGAACACCTGAGCGCATGCGTTCTGGCTGGAGCACAGCGTCTGCAGGCGACATACGCAGGTCGTTGGATTGCCTCCCATGTCTGTAACAATGAGGCCATTGAAACTGAACCTAGGGTGGTGGTGGGACTTATGTGGGACAAAGATACGGCAGGGAAACTCATGAGATGCTTTGAACGTGGGCACACGTGGGGGGGGAGGAGGGGAAGCGTCATCGGGCGTTTCTCCCATTTGTTTCAATCCAGGAGCATCATGTGAGTTTCCTTACCGTACGTTTGTCTCGTGTCAGTTTCTCCACCCCCTCCCCCATTCCCGTAACGTGGGCAAACACCCCTAATCATGAGGGGGTTTGTGATTTTGACTGTGTTCAGCAACAAATTTCTTCATCTTCCACTTAAAATCTGACGTGGCTCAAAACATTACTCCAGCACTCTTCAATACTCTTTTGTGCCTACAGTACTCTTTCAGAATGTTTTCAGGCAACCGCCTCCCCACCCAGTACCCACTGTGGTTGTGTGAAAACCACACTGGTAACGAATGGTTTGCTTATTTAATCATTCACTCAAAGATTTATATCCCGTTCCCTCCAGCCCTACAGCAGCTCGGGGCAACTTACAAAATATTTTAAACAATATATAAAAACAGTACATCGAGGGATTACTAAAACAATAAAAACAGCAGGAGGTGAAAACCACTGGTAAAAAACCCACTCTTATTCCCCCCCTCCACCCCCCCCCAAAGGCCTGGATGAACAGCCAGGTCTTACAAGCACAACGAAAGGCCTTAGGCCAATAGGCTAGGAGCCAGGCGAACTTCCTCTGGGAGGGAGTTCCACAGCCATGGTGCGGCCACTGAGAACACCCTCTCCAATGTGGCCCCCCGGTTCACCCGGGGAACCTCCAAGAAGATGCCCCTGGCAAACCACAGAGGTCACCCCACGGCCCAGGGAGTGAAGCACTCTCTCAGATAGGAGGGGCTCAGACTGTGTAGGGATTTAAAGGTCAAAATCAGCACCTTGAATCGGGCCTGGAACACTATAGGCAGCCAGTGCAGAGTCCGGAGCACTGGTGTAATGTGCTCCCTATGACCCGTCCCCATCAGGAGACGGGCCGCCGCATTCTGCACCAGCTGCAGCTTCTGAGTCGTCACCAAGGGCAGCCCCACGCAGAGCGCATTGCAGTAATCCAGCCTTGAGGCGATGAATGCATGGATGAGGGTGGCCAGGTCAGAGCTTGAAACATGGCTGGATCCTCCACATAAGATGTAATTGGCGAAAGGCTCCCTTTGCCACTGCAGCCACCTGACAATCCAGGCGGAGGCCAGGGTCTAACAGAACCCCCAAACTCCGCACCTGCGGGCCAGCGGAGGACGGATCCCCTCCACAAGGGGAGCCATCACCTCCGCTGCCCTACCCACCAACATCACCTCCGTCTTATCAGGGTTCAGCTTCAATCTGCTCAGCCTCATCCAGTCACTCACTGCTAGCAAGCACTGGGAAAGCACCGAGACTGCAGGACCTGGGTTCATTGAAAACAATCAGCATACTGCTGGCAGCGCACACCAAACCGTCTCACAACCTCACCCAGGGGTTGCATATAGATGTTAAATAAAAGTGGAGACAGAATTTAACCTTGCGGTACGCCACAAGCAAGATCATGGGGGCCAGATGTTTCTTCCCCCAGCACTACCCGCTGACTTCTCCCTGAGAGGAACGAGCAGAGCCATCTTTAGACAGTCCTGTCCACCCCCCACCCACCCCCAGGGCCCACAGCCATCTCAGAAGCAACCCATGGTCCATTGTATCAAACGCTGCGAGAGATCTAATCGGACCAGAAGTGTTGAATGTCCTAAATCCATCTCTTGGCGGAGGGCGTCTACCAAGGCCACCAACGCAGTCTCAGTGCCATATCCTGGACAAAAACATGATTGAAAAGGGTTCAAAAACCCAATGCTATCCAGATGGCCCTGGAGCTGCTGGGCCACCACCGTTCAATAACAGGTCAGTAGCTGGCAAGAGATGTTTTTTTGAGCAGGGGCTGCACCATCGCCTCTCTGAGGCAGTCCGGCACCCTGCCCTCCCAAAGGGAGGTATTGATCACTCCCGCCAGCACAGGTCCCAAAGTCTCCATAGAGGCTTTCACCAGCCAGGACGGGCATGGATCTAGTTCACAAAAGGTAACCCTAACAGATCCCAGAACACCCTCCGCATCAGCCAGCGTCACTTCCTGAAACTGAGCCCACAAAAATGGACCAGACGGGGCATCCATAACCCTCAGCTCTCCTTCTTCTGCATCAATCATGGCCCCGAAATCATGCTGGATTCGAGCAATTTTATCTGTGAATCTGGTTAATCTGAAAACATGCTAACATGATAATCGGTACAATGGTGGCTGTGCTGCTTAAGTAAAATTTATCAGGCCATGTTAAGCAGATCAACTTATCAGAACTTGAACATAAGCAGATCATAAAGAAATGTGCCTGTCTTTGGGACTGTACGCTGTCCAATGTTGAGCACAAATGACCACTATTAAAATGCTGCTTAGAATTTTTATTAAAGCAATCCTATAGAAATTAGTGTGGTGATTCTTGTTCTTCAGATTCAATTGCAAGAGACTAAATCTGACAAAAAGAGGTACTGTGAACTCGCAGAGGGATGAAATATGGGAAAGCTGCTGTGCTAAAAAGCAGAATCCTGAAAAGAAGGATTCAAACCCCACCCTATTCTGTAAACCTTAAGTGGCATTCAACTAGCTTTCTTTTCATCTTGCAGGCCGATTGATTGATTGATTTTTTGTTTTTTTACCCTTTCATTCCCCAAAGACTCAGGGCTGCTAACATCATCATTAAAATAAACATATAGAATACAAAAGATAAAATCCATAAAACTCTGTAAAATACCCATAGCCCCCCTCCCCCCAATTCCTAACCCTGCCTGTTAAATACCTGGCCAAATAAATCATCTTACACTGCCTCTGGAAGATGCTCAGATGAGGGCTTTGCCTAACCTCTAAGGGAAGGGAGTTCTAGATCAAAGCTGTGGAGCAGCTACCAAGACTCCCTCTCTGCAGGCCTGGGTCAAATTGACCTGGAGCAATGAATGAACTTGCAAGAGAGCACTCTGCTGCTCTTAAAGGCCATGAGGGGACACTTACAGGGAGGGCATAATGGTTCAGATCCAGTTTTCAGCCCTAATGAAATTCTACTGTGTCATGAGGGAGAAAGGAAAATCAGGGGAGAATTCTTCTAAGCCCCAGACCAAGTACACGTTTCATTTAGAACTGAAGACTGAATTTGAACCCTTAAGCTGCGTTATGCAGGATGAATGCAGGATGGAAAGCAAATGTGTTAACTGCCACTTAACATGCCTTTAACACTGAATAGGTATTTCAGAGAAGCAGCTTCAAGGAAAGATCTGAGTTATCCCTTGCAAAATGTGGCACATTTCCCTCAGGACAGGAGAAAAAGGGCATTTGACTTAAAAGGAAATTCTATTTAGTCAAGTTCAACTTATGTAAATTCCACTGTATAATCACAGCTCTACAGTTCATGGAACTTAGCATCACCATGTCTCCACACAGTCTGATCGAGGGCATGGAATCAGCTGCTGTTAGACAAGCATCAATCTCTTTCAAGCATGTTCAAGTGCTGTCTGGGATGCTTCATATGTATTTGATGGATGCCATATGCTTGGTTTCTCATCCAAATAGGTTGATAGGGCGCTGTCTGAAGTTTAAAGTTGGAATTGCTTGAAAGTGATGGCCAGAGACTTCATTTGACCCAGATTGGTTAATGCATACTGTCACGGGTTGGAGGTCTGCACCCCCACTTTACCGGGTTTGAGTGACTCAGTTTCCCTCGCACACAACCCGCTTGAATTAGTTTTCTCTCTCTGGCTGATTCAAGCCTGTCGCAGGGACAACTCCTTTGTCACTCAAAGGCCCAATCCTTCCCGTTTACAGACTCTTTAATCTCTGGGTTCGTAAGAGCTTGAGAACTCTTGTTGCTCACTTGTGTTCCAATGTTAGA
Source organism: Sphenodon punctatus (assembly GCA_003113815.1). Lineage (NCBI taxonomy): Eukaryota > Metazoa > Chordata > Lepidosauria > Sphenodontia > Sphenodontidae > Sphenodon > Sphenodon punctatus. The sequence continues at coordinate 564,522 of QEPC01014093.1, read as the reverse complement.
CACTGACACTTCTTCATAAAGATAAGAAGTTAGTTTATTGATTACATAAGCAAGATTGTTGATACAGAGTGGTTACTAGAAATCAAAGGTAAAAATAACGCATTCCTAATCTATACTAGTTGAGTTCCTAAATAAGCATCTTACCCTACAAAGGTCCATAAGTTCTTCTCAGTCCTTGATGTAAATGACTGGGTCTTCAGACTTAGAGTTGCTAGAAAGCAAAGTCCTGTCTCTCAGTTCATGGTTCAGCTCAGCCCTCCTGGCTGCAAAATGGTGAGTGAGTTCCTGATAGTCACTTTCCCCTTTGGGATACAACTCCTTATATCCCCAGGAGGAAACTTCTCGTATCTTCTCGAGACTTCTAGAATTCCTTTTGTTGTTGCTATCAGCTTTCTGTGTCTCTTGCACGTAGGCAGTGGCAGCCTGCATTAGCATATGAATGTCTCTGGCCACCCGTCTGGGGCGAATCAACAAACTGTCTTTCCATTTCCTGAAACTTGGTCAAGTGTCACAGTCCTGATTTGAGTTTTACAGTTCTCAATTGTAATATTACATACATGTGGAACCTTTTGCTTTACATATTTACCAGACTTGTAGTCTACATGTAGGCCCGTGTTACACATGTGTGACCCGATGTTCCTCCGTGACACATACTACTTCTTGATTGTCCAAAATAAGATATTAGCTGCAGTAGTTTACCAACTGAGCCAATGGGGTGGTGTTATAAACACAATCAAGGTCTCAGAGTAGAAAAGTTTCCAGCTTGATGCCGCAGACAGATGTCTTTTGATGCTTGCACATGAGACAATTGATGCAAATGCTGAACAACACTGACCATGATAAGACTCAACTTTGCCAAATGTCTCTGTAAATAAGAAACTAATGATATATGTCTCATTGATTCAAACACAGATTTCCAGACCATAGTGGCTAGTCAACACTGCACTGCCTCACCAAATCCCATAAGCTGCTCATATGCACTGAGACAGGCCTCATGTAAGTCATCAAAGAGCATTGTGTAAGGCTTATTCATACCTCAGAACATTGCCAGCATCCAAAGAAGGACAAGTTCTGCTCCCTCAGACAGTAGGTGCTGCCCCTTAAGAAATAAGCTCCACTCCCTCACACACTTACCTGCCGAGAGAGACCTCCTAATGTTCCAAGTGCATAAAAAGGAACAAGGTTTTCTTGCTTTTCATTACACTTAGTTTCTTTTCATTCCATCTTCTCTCCATTGTCCTCTCAAGTGCTTTTCCTGGGAGGGAAGCAACCAGGAAAGCGGTACCAGAGGTCTTTTCGTCTCTCTTTTCTGAAAGAGTTTGAGTCCTGAATCCTATTGTCTCTCTTTCAGAAGTGAAAGAGAGACTGTTCCTCCAACGTAGGAACTGTTGGGAGGTATGCTTATTGAATTCTTTCATCGTCTTAGGATGAAGATCTGGTCAATAGTGGGACAACCAAGTCAAAAACTACACTGGATTTCTTCCCCTTTCTTTCAAACTGTGTTGTGAATGATGGCTGTCAGTGGACGCAAAGATGTTCCATAGACGGCAGAGTGACACCATTCTATTTCCTACATTGTGTTTCATCACCTTTTTTAACTGTGGCAAAATAACACACTCTTCTAGTCAGTGGCCTCAGTCCTAAACACACTTGCACATGAGCAAGTTCCATCAATTCCAATGAGACTTGCTCATGCACAAATGTGTTTAGGACTGAGGCTATAGATAATATTAAATTTCCAGATGGCTTTAAAGAGCCTGTGCAGCCACACACAGGCCTGAATTGACAAATCGCAGTGAATGCCACACATAGGCCTGAAATGACAAACTGCAGTGACAAATGCTGTTTCTGTTGGAAAATTACCAGGTTTTCTGCTGTTTTTGCCATTTGTTGTTGTTTTTCACGTGTTGGAACAGAGCTGCTACAGGGCTGAGCTCATGGCCCGTGTGCACTCTGAGCATTACCCCTAAAGGCTGTGGAGACACAGAAGTGCCAGCTAAGTGCCAGGAAATAAAAATGACGTAAAAGTTCTCTAAAACTGTTGAAAAAGACCCAGAAAGTGATGAAAAATGCTGGAAAGTGATGAAAAATGTCGGAAAGTGATTAAATTGATGGCAAATGATGAAAAATCACAGATGCGATATCGCCAATGACAGAAGTATGGACTCACCAGAGACTGATGAAGTACCTATGAACACTCACAAGCAGTCCCCAAAGGTTGGTTCTTCCCTGTGGAACGGGAACACTGACTTTCATCTCAGCCCTACCACAGTATAACAATACTCTCACCTGCCATCAACAACTCAAGGGGGATGTTGCAAAGCCCCTGTTTCTATTCCAAACTTCTGCTTATGGATGGCAGTCTCCTACACATCATTGCTGTATAAGGTGTTCATATCCTCCAGATCCCACTGCAAGCACAAGAGAGATATTGGAGACTTGTGGAATGTCTTGGGACGGTTTCCTTACCAGAACAGCTGATTTTGCAGACTTGGGCTAATGCTACCATCCCAGTTCTTCACTTGAAATGTGAGCACTGCCCCTGTTTTGAATATAGGTGGTAGGAATCATGTCTGGTGTTGGCAACCTATAATAAAATCTTCCTCCATAAAACTACCAGGCTCTCTTTTTTCCTGAACAATTTTGCAACATTATTTTTGCTTAACCAAGACTATAACAGCCGTCCTAGTGAGTTAGGCTATAGTACATTTAGTCCAGTTGTCTTCAACGGTGGCCAGTAACAAATGGCATGTTTTGGTTTCTTTTGGTGAAAAATGTGATGGTGGCCTGCGGAGGCCCACTTTGGTTCACGAGCCACTGGCACATTTGTTAGTGCCCCGCCAGATCATTGCCCAGGATTGTTTGTGGGCATGTTGGCGGAGAGCTTGGCCGGTAATCCCAGAGACTTCCAGGATTACAGCCCAGGCTGCCGTCCACCTAAGCAGGCTACAGCAGGCTATAATGTTCATTATGGCCTGCTGTGACCTGGATCAGGTACACCATGGTGACCATCATTGGACATCCGCCCATCATGGTGGGAAGCGGGGCGCTGGGTGGAGCAGGGGGGGCAGGGCTACATGGCCACATGTTTGTGCAGTTCCCCACCCTCCCCGGCAGCCATGCTGCTAGTATGTTTGTTTTGCTGCCAGACCTGATTAGGACTGGGCTTCTGGGGTGTTCCTGACCCAGGTTACATTGTAATGGCCACATTCCGCTGTCACGTCTGTTAACACCCTTTGTTCTCTTTCCAGGCAATGTGAGAAAAAAGCATGCTTATTCTATAAAAACAGAGAGAATTAAAATATTTCAAACTTGAGTTTATGTTAAAATAATCTCTAAAAAATCCAGTATCTATCTTAAGAGTTTTTAATAAAAACAGAATTTCACTTGATGAAAGAGTACAGTCTGATTTAAAATGCATCAAGAGAAGAAAGTTGGACTCAGAGTTATACTTTGGTTCTGGTACTTTAGATAGTAAAGAATATAGGAGGTCAGAAAAGTAAGTAAAAAGAACAAAAATCCTGAAGCTTGAAGTTTCCAGAGTATTATTTAACCTTACATGTCTGTTAAAACATACACCTAAACAAGCTGTTGAAAATGTTGCAAAAATATTTACTTGCTACATAAAGCTCTTGATGCCAATGGAATGATGGAGTAACTTTTAAATGAGTTATTTAAAAACTCTTGAAAAAGCACTTGACATGAGTAGTGCTAATTTGCCCTTAACTACAGTGATATTGCATGCTGCTTTACTTTAATAGTATATACCTTATTCCAAAATAGTTTTCAGTAGAAATCAGATAAAGCTACTTTGAGAGAAAGAAAATGGTTAAACAGTAGAGAATCATGCCTTCACAATCAGTTCCTCCCAATTGCCCATGATCTCTAGAAATTTTCTGTGAAATAAAATGCCCACGGTTGTTGATTTTGTGCAGACTGCATTCTTTTCTGCACTTTTGAGTTTTAGTAAAATTCCTTTCTCTGTCGATAGATAGATAGATAGATAATCTACTGCTTGTGTCATTTTTGTGGCCACTGAATTCATTTTAAATTGGGATATTGGCATACTGCATGGTCTAATTTTTTTGCAAGGCACTCGCTATATAATGAGTTTTCTAATAGCACTGACTTTGATTTGTTTATAATGGGATATATTTTGTATGTTTTCTTCCTTTCATTTATATGAATAACCCTACCTTATTTTTACACCATCATGCACCTTTTCTGCAAATAATAATTAACATTAACTTTTTTAATTGTACAGAGCTGGATATTTGCCTCAGAATATTCCTCTGGAGATTATCAGATACCTTTCTGAGGAGAAGGATTTTCTGCCTTGGCATGCTGCCAGCCGTGCTCTTTATCCTCTAGATAAATTGCTGGACCGCACAGAAAACTACAACATCTTCAATGTAAAATATATATTCTCTTCTTTCCTATTATCAAGAGCTAAATTAGTCCCTCGTCAGATCTTGTACCTGGCCTTCAAATCTTTCTTTTTCCCCTTTTCCTTTCCGCCTTCCTTGTTGTAATTGTCAAGCTTTGTTTTATTTGCATTTAAAAAGTGATGACTCTTATCTGACATGTAATCAGTAGGAGCAATAGTAACTGTTCTTCCCTTAAAATATTATGGGAAAGAAACTATTAATCCTAAATAAGCCTATATTCCAAAATGTATGTTTCCATGGAACTTCTGGGCTATATATACTTATAGTGAAGACCAACGTAAGTATAGGTAGAGAATTTTGCCAGAACTTTGCAGGATGCATGTAGTTGAAGCAAAGTCATCAGTCACCATTCCACTCCCATCCCAGCCCCACATCCTCAAAAAGCATATTGAGTTCAATTCACTTTCCTTAATTAGCAAGGATTGGATCACCATTGAGTCAAAAACCTTTTATACTTGGGTCCAGAGAGTTTGGGGTGGTGGGGAGGGGGCAACCAGAAGAAGCTGCAAACACTAGTAATCAAAATAGACATGACAAACATTTTAAAATGTTATCTTAAAAAAAATTGTTACCATTTTGAACTGGATTAAAGTTTAGAACTAGCAGTGAAACTTAGTCAAATGAGCAATAATATCTACAAAACTTCATGACTGAAATGTTTAGAGACAAATGTTTAAAGTACAGATATTGCCATAGCATGAGGAAATGACTCGTGTTCAAAATGCATCAAATTAATAATGACACTGGAAGTATTTTTATATGAGCCTGTGGTAAAGGTCTAGCAGGAAAACAGACAGTTACAATGTAAAATTACTCCAGAATAATTTGCATTTCTAGTTTACTGCTACCTATGTTGAAGAATCATTATTAGATAGGCATTGTTATTTCACATGACAATATAAAGAAAATAAAAACAATGTTGGAATTCATTGTTGGGTTGTACTTTATCACTACTGCCTGTCCCTGCGTTCCCACAGCAAAGAATTGATAGCAAAGGAAGTAGAAAGTCATTTTAGACGCAGAATAACTTATTTGACAGGGAAGGGTACACTGTGCATCTTCTTTTGTACTGTCATCACACACAGATGCACATGGATCCATAATAATAAAACAGATGCTCTCGCACATTGGTTTACATTTCATTTCTCTTTCAAAGCAGTTAAATCTAGTGGCAGGAAAATTATGCTATGACTACAATGAATATAGACTACTTCACAACTTGACACAGAAAGTTAAGATGCCTACTGTGTATAAAAGGGGAAAGTAGAATAAAATATATCTTGTGCTTCCTTTGATATTTAAACATGCCAAGAACTAAATGGACACTGAAATACAGTTGTCATTAAATTGTCCAGTCTTGATATGCAGCACACATTGTTCAATATTATTAGATCAATTGGCTGTACCTGTGTAATGGTTTTGCCATAGCTGTGAATGTAAGGACGGCCAGAGCTATCAATTTCTTCACCACATGAGGGCTAAATGTGTCGCTTATAAATGTTTAATGATGGGCATTACTCAAAAATGCATTGTGAAGCCAAGATTGGTCTAGTTTAGGTAGACATTAGCCTGTTCAGACAGAAAGAGTGTTTCACTCCAATATTATAAACAATTTCTAGAATGTGGTAACCTATAACATGAAATTGGCTTCATATCATATCCTATCATATCCTATAGCTTTTTTTTATATTCAACTTTCACTTAATAAGAAGAGAGTTGCATGCAAAGAAAAATCTATTTCCAGACCCAAATCAAAACATTTTAGAAAGTGGGGTTGCTTAAAAAAAAAAAAAACCCAACCCCTCCCCCCCCCTTTAATATTTTGGTGGAACTAAGGGTGAAAACAGACATGATGCTAACCACCCTTTAACCACCCTTGGTGGTCATTTATGCATGTTTCAGGACTGCATAGGACACCAATACAGCCCTGCAACATGCATAAATAACCACCAAGGGTGGTTAAAGGGTGGTTAGCGTCATGTCCGTTTTCACCCTAAAAGGCAAAATTAAACTTTAATTGAAAACATGTTTGACTTTTTTTTTTTTTTCTTTCAGGAATATATTTTAAGACAAGTTGCTTCCATGTACCTCAAACTTGGATGGCCAACGAATAATTTAAACAGATCCCTTGTTCAAGCTTCCTATCAACATGAGTATGGTTATATTTCTTTCTTTATTGATGCAAAGATAGTTGTAGTAAAGAATTCTTCCAAAACTTAGTATGAACTTCAGCAGCATGAGTTACCTTTATACTGCTCTCTTTCTTTCATTTTCACTCACCTGGGTGGGTGGGTGGGGGACCTGCTGTGAAGCAGTTTCCTCTGCCTGGAATTTGAGAACAAAGAAATGTTGTTGCAAAGCTTTAATTTGTGTTCTGGCTCAATAGCGGTCTGAGGAGTTAAACACAGAGGTCAATTAAATCAACAAGGATGCATGATTATAACTAGGGGAAGATTTTAGTCCATGTCTTTTCCTGAAATGTTGAAATTTTAACTGGCTGTTGCCTCATTGTCATTCAAAAATATACAGTAGCAAAATCTTGCCTCAGTTAAATATTAACTACACTTTTTATCTTATAAGATTTTGATAATATTTTCTTCTAGAAATTTTAATGTTTGTTTATTAATACAACCTTATTAATATCTTTGTTTGCATTTTGAAACAACCAGAGAGTTACGCCGAGAAGTCATTATGCTGGCCTGTAGCTTTGGTAATAAACACTGTCACCAGCAGGCTGCAACATTAATCTCAGATTGGATTTCCAGCAACAGGAACCGGTAAGTGGAACAAATACCTGCATTTCCTTTCTCCTAGTCTCCAAACTAGTACTGCCGAAGTGCATTATTTCTAGACACATTTTTAGCATATGGGTGAGAAATGAAGCAGAAATCACAAGCTGTCCATTTTAAAAGCTGATAGGATGCAGTAGAAGTAAAAGGGACAGGGCTGTGGAAGGAAATGTATCACTAATCTGGCTTCTCCCCGACTCTGTGAAACTCATCATATGATCATTCTGTGTGGAAAAGAAAGGTGTTGGTTTAAAGGAGTATTTAATTGAGGGAAAAGGCTATTTAGAAGATGGAAGACAGACTCTTGTTACAGGCGTATGGGCAACATGGCAGAAACTGCACAGAGATGGAAAGCAAATGAAGGGAAAAACAAGGAAGAAAGTAAAGGGAGAAAATGAAAAGAGAGAACACATTATGGAGAAAAATGGGTAGGTAGGAAAACCCTAAGCAATTAGGAGCACAGGTTCCATTGCTTTTTTCCTCCTTACCAAAGCCGTCGCACTGGAAATATATCATGTAGATGTTTTGTTTTTCAAACTCTCACCCATTTTGTATTGTGGTGTTAGTTACGCTTCAAGATTGAGTGTGATATGTTAAGAAAAAGGAAACTGTCAGAAGACTTCAACGAGGGGTTAATGTGATTAGAGCAGCTTCATTTGCAAAATAATGGACTTATGAGAGAGGCAAAAGGACAAGGAAGATGAGAAGTGGTAGCTAGAGTCAAAGTGAAAAATGTAAGATCTTGGACAAGGAGCAAATTGTGTGTGCACTACAAACCTTTAAGATATCCAGAGAACATATGGCCAGGCACATCTGGGGGAGAGTATCACTGCTCCTTTGTGAATGCATAATCACTTTTATTATTGAGTGAATGGCAGAAAATTAGTTTTACTGTATCACAATTAAATATTTCATTCAATAGCAAGATATTTGATACTTAATATGCCCCTAAATTTCAGAAGTAGGTGTTATTAAAAATATTGCCAAGTTAATTAAAGTTTGATGTAACCAAACACAACTTCCTTTTAAAGAAATCTTCACCACTAATATCAAAATGAACAAACCCTAGAAACACGGCCATTCAGTGAAGAACATATACTGATTAAGAATCATAGAAAAGGATTTTCAAAAGTAATTTGCCAAGGCATTCATTTCCACCAATAAAAGTAGGTAAATTTCATTTAACACAAATATGTTTGATCTTAGATAATGCAGAAAATAAAAGCTGTCACTCTGGAAAGTTTCTCATAGGAAAGGAGAAGAAAAAAAGGACTCAAAAGGGTTAAGTCTGCCTCAGTTCCTTCCAGTTCCTTCCAACTTCTGCTGGCGAACTCGGTAACAATAACTCAAAGTGTGTTCTTTCTAAAGATTACTCTCTTAGTAGTTAAATTAGTCTTTACATTTAGAGTTTAGTTAGTATTTAGATTTAGTTAGAATTATATAGTTAGACATTAGAGTCAGGCGCAGGGCTGGCTGCTATCATGGCCTCTGCTGCAAAGAAGGTGGGTTTGAAAAAGTGCACAAAATTCTTGTTGTTATTCCTTCAGCATGCTGAGAGCCTGGTGTGCAGGTTTTTCTGGTTTTTCATTTAGTGCAGAAAACCAGAGAAAAACACGGAATTCCCATTTTATCAGAGAAAAACACGAAATTCCCGTTTTATCAGAGAAAAACACGGAATTCCCATTTTATCAGAGGAAAAACATGGAATTCCCATTTTATCAGAGAAAAACATGGAATTCTTGTTTTCCCAGAGAAACACAGAATTCCATTTTTTTTCTGGGAAATTTCTGCCTGCAAAAACTCACTGGCGACAGCGGAAATTTAAAGGTGGCAGAAGCTTTGTGATTGTTCCAACATGCGCCTGCATCAGAGAGAAGAGATTTGGCACAAGAATGAATCTGCGTCTGGCTTTTGGCAAGACAGAGGTATGTTGGGGTCTGTGCCAGGGCTGCCGGGGACGAGGGGGTTGGAGTGGAGTGGCACCCCCACACACACACATACCTGCAGCGGGAGAGACAGGCTCCGTGCTTGGTCTGGCTGGCGTGGGATATTGTTTTATTTTGTTATTTGAGTCGCAGTGACAACCAGTGCATCAAATTGTCACCAAAAATGAATAATTTGCAGTAAACACTTTCTAATTTTAATGGCCAGAATTGCAGATTTTGGTGTGTTTAACCAGAGAACTTGGGGAGGGTGAGGGTGTCAGAGAATTTAAAAGAGAGGTTGCAAGACTTGTGTAGTCCTTTCTTTTAGGGCCTTAAAAGATAGGAGAATGAGGCTTCAAGACCTCCTTACTAAGTGAGCTTTGCGGGGTAGAGACAAAGGTCCCCATGAGGCTTAGCGCCCCCGATCCCATCACCAAAAATAAGACAACCTAAACCCATACAGGGTGCTGAACAGCAAATGCACAGTTTGGAGGAGGTTGGCCTGTCAGAGCCACTCAAGATGACTGAAAAAGATCAGGGCCTGCAAGAACCAGTGGGGTAGGAACTGTTATTGGAGACTATTATTGGATACTTCACATCTCTGAAGTCCCTGTCAATAAAACACGCTCCCCCACCCCCAAGTCCCCACCACCAACTTACACAGACTCCTTGGAGGAGGAGCCCACAATGCAGAAAATGCCCCCACCGCGTTTGATAGGGATGTGCGAACAGAACCAGGTTCGGATGTTCGGCCGTCCAGTGGTTTGAGTCAAAATTTGAGTTCGGATTCAGTGTTTGGTTCGGTCAGACTCGGTTCGGTCTTTAGTTTGGTGCAATCAGGAACTGAAAATGACATTAGGTTTTTGAAATAAAGGGAAAAAACTGAAAAATATATTTCTGGCTATATAACTTTTGTTTCTTATTCATTTTTGATGAAAGTTGGGGAGATTGTACCCCTGATGGAGGTCACTATGTGTACCAGAATTCGGAATGATTAGTTAAAGGGAACCAATTTCAGAAGCAACCGAATGTTGTGACTTTAGGAAAAGCTCCAAACACATTCATGGCTACAACATCTTTATCTTGCATCCAATGTTCATGAAACTTGTGTACATTCGTCGCTCCATATGCTTAATACTTCTGCCAATTTTCAGAAAGAGTGGATAAAGGGTCCCAAGGGTATAAGACATTAACCTGAAAATACATTTCCAGCTGTAATATTTTGATATTCCATTCTGTTTACAGGATATTTGGCAAGAATGTATCAAATACCTTTCCTGCCATTTCAGCAAATGTACAGGAGATTTTGATAAAGGGACCCAATTATATAAGCAATTGATGTTGTCCCTGTGAAGATCATTATTCAGATGAATATCAGCATATTCAGTGCCAGTCAGAGGCAGGCACCCTGCATGGCAGGGGGAGAGAGACTGTAGGAGGAAGGATGTGGAGCAACCCCAAAGACTGACAGACACATTCAATGGCCAAACACATTACTGCAAGCTTCTAGCTTTACAGGACCAATTGGTAGTGGCTTCGAGGTGGGCATAGGGGGCGGCCCTGAGGCGGGCATAAGCAACATAACTGGGACTTCTGAGATAGCATCCCAGCAGTCAGGAGACATAGTTTAAACACATCCAGGCTGGCCAATTATCATCACAATCACATCCTGCAGCACTGAGACAGAGGACATAAGAGAATCTCTATTGACTCTTTCCTAAACAGATGCTTCTGACTTCCCAGAAACAAGTGGGGGAGATATGTTGGGATGGTCCCAGCACAGAATGAGGATATTTGGTTGACATTTCTGTTGGCCAATTCGCATCACAAACCGATCTTATACCACAGTGACATAAGAGAATCCCAGGCATAGGCCCCTTCTCTACATATGTTGTACAGGCATATAAAATTGGGACCCTTTATAATATCTTTCTGATATTTGGCAGAGATGATCATGAAAGTGAAATATATAGTCCTGCCAAATTTCATGTACACTGGTTGGACTACAAAGATGTTATAGTCAGACATAAATTTATATGTTAATTACTTATACCACCAAGACCCTTTTTCCAATCCTTCTGAAATTTGGTAAAGATAGTAAATATGGGAAGGGGTATAAACTAGACAAGTTTCACTTACATTAGATGTGAGGCAAAGAAGTTACAGCTAAGAATGTATATGTAGAATATTGCAAAATACAATGATGCAACTGCTTCTAAAATTGGATGCCTTTATCCAATCGTTTTGAAATTTGGTACACTTAATGCTTTCCATTGGAAGTATAGTCGCACCAAATTTCAGCCACATAGCATAATAAACATAAAAGCTACAGCTGATAATGTGTTTTCCATTGAAACCAATGGAAATTCAATTCCGAACTCACCGAACGCATCTGAACCGAACGTTCGAATTCGAGTTCGGTTCACATGTTCGGTTCGGTTGACTGAGCTATTCAAGTTTGCCCCGAACTTCCGAACCACGTTCGCCCATCCCTAGCGTTCGAAGCCTGACCTTGATCGCACCAGGATGAGCCTGCGCCACATAATATAGAACCATAGAGTTGGAAGGTATTTCAGAAGTCATCTAGTCCAAATCCCTGCTCAGTGCAGGAAATCCACAGCTACAGCAACCCTGACAGATGCTGTCCAGCCTTTGTTTGAAAACCTCCAGTGAAGGAGAGCCCACCACCTCCCTGGGCAATTTGTTCTCTGTCGAACAGCCCTTACCATTAGGAAGTCCTTCCTAATGTTTAACCAAAATCTGTTTTCTTTTAATTTGAGCCTATTATTTCCAGTCTTGCTTTAAGGGGTAAGAGAGAACAAGTCTCTTCAGTCCTCTGTGTGACAGCCCTTCACGTAGTGGAAGACTGCTATCATGTCTCCCCTTAGTCTTCTCTTCTCTAGGCTAAACATACCCAGATCCTTCAGCCTTTCCTCACAGGACTTGGATCCAGATCCATGACCATTTTTGTTGCCCTCCTCTGAACCCGTTCTAAATTAACGATGTGCTTCTTAAAGTGCGGTGCCCAGAACTGGACACAATACTCCAGATGAGGTCTGACCAGCTCAGAATAGATTTGAACTATTACTTCGTGTGACTTGGAAATGATGCTTCTGTTAATGCAGCCTAAAATTGCATTAGCCTTTTTTGCAGCTGCATCACACTGCTGACTCATGTTCAGCTTGTGATCAACTATAATTCCTAGATCCTGGGCCAATAAACCAGAACCATATGAAGACCTGCAACACTGAGACCTGTACTCATAGCACTGGGAACAGCCCGCACCACAGGAGGACCCATGGTGCCAATAGCAGCCTGCACCATACGAATCTCCACGATACCAGGAGCAGCCTATGCCACATGTTGATCCACAGCACTGGGAGCAGCCCATAACTTATGAGAGCACTTGGCACTGAGATCAGCCTGTGCCACATGAAGAACCATGTCATAGGGAGCATCCATATGAGCATTCCCCTCACCACAGCTCTCTGCACTGGGATTCTCTATGGCACTGGAAATAAGGCACAAGGCACACTTGGCATAGAGATTAGCCTCCATGGCACCATGAACATCATTTTAGGGACCATTAATATGATCCATACTTTGACTCAGACTGGTAGATGGAATCCCTTTGGAGAAAGAGGCACCAGAGAGCAGAGGACTATTACTATAGTTAGAGCACCCTTCAGGTGCAGTTGTTGTTGCTCCCCTCCTAGACGAGAAGGAGGCCATTCCCCAAGTAGAGATTACAGAGGACACCCAGTGATGGACCCCTGGAGATCTCGAGCTCAAACTATAGATATATTCCCTGAAGTTTTGAGAGGGAAGCAACCACAACAAGCGAGGCAAAGAATTAGCCCTAAACCGCCAAGAGACCCACCTATGACCAGGGCCTTTGGTGCGGGACCTAATTTGCAAAATTGGGTGACACCTAATTATGCAAATGTGTAAATTTACATATAATTTACATGAAATTTACTCCCTCTGGACAGGAAGGATTTCCATTCTCCATCCCTCTGAGCAGCCATGGAGAAGCTGGCCTCCGCATGCTTCTTCCCATCGGTTTGGCACCCATTGGCTGCCTTAACTGGTGCTCAGCCATAGAAAAGCATGGTCTCCCAATACTTCCCCCCTCCACCTCCCCAGCCGAGCGTCTACCACCACTTCCCAGGAGTGGTTCCACTGGAGGGGCAGTCGGGCGGGCAGTGAGGCAGGCATAGAAAGACTGATTGGGTCCACTGCCTTACTGGGGGAGGGGGGTGAAGTTAGCCAGCCTGGCCTCCAGGGCCAGGTTGCTTCTTGCTGCTGGTGCCACCTGTGCCTTGTGCATGCATGCAGTGTGACCGGTCCAGAGGCGCTGCTATCAAACACACTAGAAATGCAAAATGTAGACAGCCTATTAAGCGCATTATGCCATGAAAAGAGATATAGATATAGATATAGATATAGATATAGATATGGGGGTTGCAAATGAACTGGTTATGGGGTGGGGGTTTAAAGACTGTATTCCTGTTAGCAATAACTTCATTAAGAAGAGTTAGTGAAATAGCAGCCGCTATAATCTCAAAACCATAATTGCAGATTAGCCAAGATAGAATAGATATTGATTTACATCCTAAATTCCTACCTAAGATAGCATAAGAGAGTTGTGAGAATGTGGCCCTTTTTACACGGGCCTCTCCCACCCATGAACACAGCGATGTCTGCGTGTTCATGGGTGGGGGAGCTCTGTGTGAATGACGTGGTGCACGCGTCCATGGTTAGTGGGGGTGCGTGCGTGCATGCCCACCTAACACACATCCTTACTCACCCTCCACTTGTTCCCAAGCATGGAGTAATCAGGGAAAACGGCAGTTACTCCATGGTTGCGGGTGAGTGGGGATGTGTGTGCGGCTGTGTGCATGCCCCGCCCATGCACTGGCGCACCTATGGGCCACCCACCTGGCAGAACCATGTAAAAACGGCATGTGAGGAGCCACTCGAAGAAGAACAGACGGTTGTTGCCTTGTAAATAAGGTTCTTCGAGATGGGCCCAAACATTCTTACAACACCCACCCTTCCAGCCCCGCATGGAATCTTTTTCTTATATTCCTAGAAAGGGTTGGAAGGAACTGTCATTCTGAGGCAGAGAGTGCTTTTTATACTAGAGGAGCTCGAGACCATCACGTGGTCTATTATTTGAATATGGTGAGCATACACAAACTAGTTGTGAGAATTTTGGGAGACATCTCAAGGAACCTTCTTTACAAGGCAACAACTTTCTGGTCACTCACATGGGGAGGAGTTGTTTTTAAACAAACAGCTTTTTCTCCCAGTCTGATTGGTGTCCGGCTGCTGCTGCAGCACTACTAACAGGCAGAGACAGGTGAGGGATGGGGACCAGAGCCAGGGAGGGGAGGCAGAAGAACTTATTGGGGGAGAAGCTGGCTGCAGCCTGCTGCCCAGCCAGGCAAGTGCGGGGTCCCAGCTGACTGTGGGGCCATGTGCAACCGCACATGTGGCACATGCCTGGGGCTGGCCCTGCCTATGACACCAACTACACCACCCGTGCTGACGGTACTGTTGGAACCTTCCATGGTACTGGCACTTACCAGCACCGATAGTCCAAGAGCAATTGCAGCCACAGTCACATCCACTAGTCCCAGAGTCTGCCTTTCTGAAAGCCCTAGTGGGACAGTATTTAAAGCATTCCTCAAAATTATATTAACACCTCCTTTACATCTTTACCCTTACCTCACTCAGATAAACTGGACCCTCACCCTGAGTGATGTAGTCTCAGATGCATTGTCCATGTTGGCAACTGAAGATGTTAAAACCTTCCAAGATATGTTTTGATGACTTACAACAGCTATGCCCCAGATACTCACTAAGGTTATAAAAAAGACACAATCAGCACTAGTTGTAGACTGTAGAGATTCTGGGTGGAGGCTCCCAATTTTTGAAGAGCTTATGGAACCATCCAATACAGTTTTGGAAACCTCTTCATTCTCATTGTGTTCTAGCTGATGCTCTGCGCTCCGTTCCGCAGGAAGGGAGGGTTCCATGTTCTATCACCACCCTCATCTTAACTCAATGGTAGTCGCAGCAGTAACTAGCAGGCCAAGATCAGTGATGATACATACATCACAAGCTGATAGGGAAGGATGATGCCTAGATGTTCTAGGCAGAAAGGATTTCTCCTCTGCCACACTGGCTCTGAGTGCATCAGATTACATTTCAGCAGTGTATGGCTATCAGCACTGGGTTTGGGCAAAATCCACCACCACAAATGATTCTGCTTGAACAACTTGCACTTCAGAAGGAAGGCTCCTAAGTAGCCTAGTTTCAGCTCACTGCGGCTATTCATATAGTGGACTGTGCCATCCACAATGTGGCTTTAGCAGTCACAATAAGGAGACATGCCTGGTTGTACTCCTCAGCCTTAATTCCGGAAAATAAGGTCCATACCAAGGACCTCCCATTTGCTGGGGATGGACGATTTGCAAAGACAACAAATAACAGGAAAGCTCAGGAATGCTTTAAGAGACCTAAGTCTGAGCAAAATTGGGCAAACTGGACAACGGCTTTTACAATATTCAATGGTGTGATGCTCCAGATGTTCACCAAATAGTATCTGGCCCAATGCATGAGGCGGGGGACACATTGGATTTGATGTTTTGCACCAGCCTAAGGGTTCCAGTTATCCGGAGTGGTGTTATAACACCATTGTTGTGGTTGGATCATTACCTCCTGCTGGCCCACATCCCATCCCACCAATGTGCTCATCGGGGTGGTGGATCAGTTAGGTTGGTCTGCCCTGGGAGATTGATGTGTCCATTTGGTTTCCAGAGCTTTCTGTGGGCTATACCGACTGACCTGGACGGCTGCTCTGTTGATGACCTGGTCGACTTGTGGAATGTCTTGACCAAGGCCATCGACACAGTTGCACCCAGGCGTGCACTCCCACACTTCTCCGGCACAATTCCCCCGGGTATATTTATTTATTTACATAGTTTATTTACATAATTACATTATTTACATATATGGAGGACCTGAGGTGGCTGAAGTGGGAGGGTAAACAGTTAGAGTGCAGGTGACACTCAATGTACAATGAAGCTGACCAATTGCAGCATGGATTGTTTTACAAGAACTATGCCATGGCTGTAATGGTTCAAAAAAAGCTTTCTTTTCTGGTACCATAACATCTGCAGAGTCTCATCCAGCTGAGCTGTTCTGGGTGGTGAAGGGGCCTGGTTAACCCTGTCTGTCTTCACCAGGAAATGGAGTCATCTAATGCCTGCTGTGACATCTTTATTAACGACTTTGAAGACAAAATCATTCTTATTTACCATGACTTGGGTGCTGCCATTTCAACTACAAAGTCACAGTTTGAGGTTATGGAAGCTCAGTCTTATCCTGTTTATTTCTTGTCTTGTGACATCTTTATTAATAACTTTGAAGACAAAATCACTCATATCACCACAACTTGGGCACTGCCATTTCAACGGCAAGATCAGAGTTTGAGGTTATGGAAGCTCAATCTTGCCCTGTTTATTTGGATAAGTTTGGATTGGTATCACCCACCAATGTGAGGGAGGTGCTTGGGGTGATGAGGGCAACCAATTGTGACTTGGATCCTTGCCCATCCTGGATGGTGAAAGCCAGCAGGGAGACCGTTGTTGGATGGGGTTTTCAATACCTCCCTAGAGGAGCGGAGGTTGTCAGATACCCTTAAAACTGCAGTGGTCCAGCCCCCGACTTAAGAAGCCATCTTTGGATGCTGACACCTCAGCCAGCTATCAGTCTGTCTCTAAGCAGTTATTGAACTGCTATTGAACAAGCGGTTGCCCAACAGCTCCAGGCTCATCTCAGTGTTGTTGGATTCCTGGACCTGTTTCAGTCAGATTTTCGTCTGGGGTATGGCATGGAGACTATGCTTGTGGCCTTGGTCAATGATCTACACCCTGAAATGCATGAAGGGAATTCTACCCTGTTGATCTTGTTAGATCTTTCAGCAGCTTTTGATATAGTGATCATGGGGTGGTATTGACATGATTGCGTGACCTGGTGGGGATGTGCAGGACCACTCTTGAGTGGTTCTGTTCTTTCCTGTATAGGAGGTTCCAGTGGGTGGTGATGGGTGATTGCTTGTCGTACCGTTCAGGCCTCCCCTGTGTAGTCCCACAGGGTTTTATTCTGTCTCCCCTTGTTCAATGTGTATCGGAAGCTACTGGGCAAGGTTTGGGATGAGATGTCATCAATATGTTGATAACACTCAGCTCTAACTCTCATTTTCATCTGACCCAGGTCCCACAGTCTTGGTACTTACCCAAAACCTGGCTGTTGTAGAGGACTGGATGAGGGTGAGCTGATTGAAGGCTGAATCATGACAAGATTGAAGTGATGATGGTTGGCCGGTCCTATGACTCGGAGTGGGTTGGGACACCTGTCACTGATGGGGTCCAGCCCCCTCTGGTTGATTGGGTTCGCAGCCTTGGAGTGCTTCTGAACCCCCCACTGCACCTGGATGGTCAGGATGCAGCAGTGGCAAGAAGCAGTTTTCACCACCTCTGCCTAGTGAGGAGGCTGCTGCCTTTTCTTTCAGACTCGAATCTGGCCACTGTCATCCATGCTTTCATCACCTTAAGTCTATGTGGGGCTGCCCTTGATGACTGTTTGGAGGCTGCAGCTGGCTCAGAATGCGGCTTTCGGGGAGGAGTCACCGGGATCACATTACACCTGTGCTCCTAAGTCTGTATTGGCTGCTTATAATGTTCTGGGCACAATTCAAGGTGCTGGCTCTGACCTTTAAAGCCCTACACAGTCTGGGTCCCATATATCTAAGAGACCGTCTGTTCCATCACGGCCCCTACGCTTGGCTGGGTGTGCCCTCTTGCACGTTCCATTTGTTACCCTTGTCTGTAGGTTAGGGTGTGTGGAAGGATCATCATCTCCTCCGGGCTGGTATCCTGGCGCATGTCGGCTCCCGGGAGGTTGTGCAACCAGTTAGGATGGTTCGTCCCCAAAGGCTTATGGAACCAGGACAGTTCCAGACCGCTCATGGGGGTGTTTCCTTTGATTTCAATGGCTGCTCACTCGATGACCTCATGACCATGTGGAATTCTGTGTTGGTAGAGGCCATCGACCGCGTGGCTCCCAGGCATCCGCTCCCAAACCACCAACTACACAGATCCCTATGGTACACAGAGGAGCTGTGGCGGATGAAGCAGGAAGGGCAGCGTTTAAACCGACGTTGGCGTCACTCGCGAGCTGAAGTTGACCGATTGTGACATAGAGTCTGTTTGTGTACCTATGCCATGGTGGTGCGGGCAGCAAAGAAAGTTTTCTTTGCTGTCCTCATTGCATCTGCTAAGTCTCGCCTGGCGGAACTTTTCTGGGTGGTGAGGGGGCTGGTCAATCCGGCCTCCCTCTGCCTGGATCAAATGCCCGCTGTAATTTGTTTGTGGACTTTTTTGCAGATAAAATTACTCAAATCCACCATGGTTTTGACACAACATTTTTATCAGTAGGTGAGCCAGAGGCAGTAGAAGCCCTGTGTTGTCCTGTTTTATGGGATGAATTTGGGGATGTGTCACCCTCGGATGTGGGGGGTGCTCTTGGGACTGTTCGAGCCACTTATTGTGAACTAGATCCATGCCCTTCCTGGCTGGTTAAGGCTAGCCGGGAGACATTATGACTGTTGCTGGCGGAGATTGTCAACACCTCCCTTGGAGAGGGCAGGGTACCAGACTGTCTCAAGGAGGCTGTGGTGCGGCCCCTGCTCAAGAAGCCATCATTGGACGTTGGCGTCCCGGCCAGCTAACAGCCGATCTCTAACCTTCCCTTTTTAGGGAAGGTTATTGAACGGGTGGTGGCTCGGCAGCTGCAGGAGCATCTGGACCGGATTAATTTTCTCGATCCCTCGAAGTCTGGCTTTCATCTGTGTTATGGCATGAAGACTGCGCTTGTCGCCTTGGTCAAGGACCTCTCCCGTGAGTTGAACCGGGGTCATTCAACTCTGTTGATCCTGTTAGATCTCTCGACTGCGTTTGATACCATTGATCATGAGCTGTTGGTGACTCGGCTGCGGGACTGGACAGGGATTGGCGGGACCATTCTTGAGTGGTTCCGCTCTTTCCTGACTGGGAGAACCCAGCATGTGGTCCTGGGTGATTTTTCATCTTCTCCCCAGGGGTCTCATGTGTGGGGTCTAGTAGGGTTCTATCTTGTCCCCTCTCTTATTCAACGTGTATATACAGCCTTTGGGGGAGGTCGTTAGGGAGTTTGGCGTATGGTGTCATCAATATGCTGATGACATCCAGCTGTATCTCTCCTTTTCATTCGACTCAGGCCCGGCAGTCTCGGTGCTTACCCAGTATTTGGTGGCTGTGGGGGATTGGATGAGGGCCAGCTGCCTGAAATTAAATCCTGACAAGACAGAGGTGATGATGGTGGGGAAGCCTGGGGGAGTGGTGGCTCCCATCATTGATGGGGTCCGTCCTTCCTTGGTATCTCAGGTTCAGAGTCGGGGGGTGCTCCTGGACCCACAGCTCTGCCTGGATGTCCAGGCGGCAGCTGTGGTGAAGGGGGCATTTTGCCAGTTACATCTGGTACGTCGGCTTTGGCCGTATGTCTCAGACTCTGATCTGCAAATAACAGATATAAAGGTGTTGTGATAACAGAAGCAAAAATGAACAACAGCTGCACCAATTGCAAGTATAGGTCACCACATGGATCGTTACCATGAATTTATAACTTTGACATAGTGTACCCCTGGGCACACGTTTCACCCTTACATAATCTGCCAATGTTGTGGCATGAAGTTTCAATCTCAGTTGTTTTGTAAGCAATTTTAATAAATCGCCTGATACATTTTCCTCTACGGCAGGCTCCTTGGTGAGCAAAAAAGTGTCCCTTCCTAAGATTTTTTCTGTCTCCTCTTCATTATAACCATGGAACTCCAAAATATATCAAAATACAATCCACAAATAACAGATATAAAGGTGCAGTGATAACAGAAGAAAAATAAACAACAGCTGCACCAATTGCAAGTATAGGTCACCACATGGGTCGTTACCATGAATTTATAACTTTGACA
This sequence comes from Sphenodon punctatus, assembly GCA_003113815.1. Classification (NCBI taxonomy): domain Eukaryota; kingdom Metazoa; phylum Chordata; class Lepidosauria; order Sphenodontia; family Sphenodontidae; genus Sphenodon; species Sphenodon punctatus. Next base: position 544,283 of record QEPC01014093.1, on the reverse strand, counting down.
TATTTGATTCAGTTGTTTGACTCCCCTTGTGAGTTTGTTTGTCACTAAATAGATCTCCGGTTTTCCCTTGTGCAGTTAAGCTGCAACAAGTCCCGGTCAGGGGCCCCAAAAGGGAGGAGTTGCCTCCTTGTGGGACAACTTCACCCTTAGTGCTGATTTAGTTTAGGACTCCCTTCACCTGTTCCGCATTGTGTATCGGGTACCATGTGACTTGAGGAAGTGGCCAAATGGCTGCTTTTTTCTGCGGTTTGGGTGAGACATTCGGGCTAGATGCGCTGTGAGACAGGAGCTGCCGGCACAAAGCAGACATAGGAATAACCGGCACTCGAAACTTAAGTCTTCAAAAGAAAGGAGGTTAGTGTATATGTTATATCACTAGAAACGTAAACAGGGCACAATATTGTGTTCTAAGATGGATCACTGTCCGGCATTAGGAACTTAGACTGTCATATTTCTTGCCCTATTAAGGAGCAGACTCAAAATTTGATGCCCTGGAGAGGAGAGCTTTGGGTTCTCTTTAAATCTACGCCTGTGGGTGAGTTTTTTGTTGACTGCTTTTGTTATAACCCTCCGGTAAATATGGGGAGTCAGAGAAGGTGAAGTTACCTTTCCAAGGGAAGCTTTCTATTGATTTCCTATTGACATTTAGCCAGTCCTTTACTCTGGTTTTAGGATTGAAAAAACATTGGACATTTAATTTGAGGCATTATAAGATTGGTACTAAATAATCCTGAAGAATCTTTCACAAGCGAAACATTGGACATTGATAAGCTGCTTTTGGAATTGTTTTTTCCATCAGTGTCTCTGGATTTGAATCCTTTTTTCTTGTCTTTATCCCTGTATGGAGCTTTATTAAGCATTTTTGTATCCATATGTAATTTTCCTTGTTTAGCTTAGTCTTGTTCATCTCTTTCTTGGTACCCATATTTATCTGTATATATACTTACTGTTTAAATTCTCATTGAACTTTGTCAAAGTTATAAATTCATGGTAACAATCCATGTGGTGACCTATACTTACAATTGGTGCAGCTGTTGTTTATTTTTGTTTTCTGATCTGGCCACGATCATCCATGCTTTTATTAGCGTGAGACTGGACTACTGCCTATGTGGGGCTACCTTTGGTGCTGGTTCGGAGACTGCAGCTGGTGCAGATCGCAGCGGCTCGTTTCCTAACGGAGACAGGCTAACGTGAGCACACTTCACTGGTGCTTTGCTGTCTGCACTGGCTGTCGATAGTCTTCCGGGCCCAATTCAAGGTGTTGGTGTTGACCTTTAAAGCCCTAAATGGCCTGGGCCCCACTTACCTGCGGAACCGCCTCACCCTCCGGATCCTGGATCAGCCCCTGCAGTCAGCCAGGGGCACCCTCCTCGAGGTCCCCTGGGTTTCTCGGGTATTGATCTTGCGGAGGGTGTTCTCTGTGGCCATGCTCCGACTGTGGAACTCCCTCCCGCCAGAGGTCTGCTTGGCCACCGGCCTCCCCTCTTTTCGTAGACAATGTAAGACCTGGCTGTTCCGCCATGCCTTTCTCGAGGGAGAGAGGGTGGGTGGGGTGGGTTAGGGAGGGGTACGGGGTCATTTGTTTTTATTGTGGGGTTTTAATTGTTTATTTTAATCTGTTTTAATATGTTGTTAGCTGCCCCGAGATGCTTTTAGCAGGAGTGGGGCAGTATACAAATTTATGATAAATAAGGATGTCCTTGGTTGCTGCCCCAGTTTTATGAAATTCCCTTCCCTGGGAGGTTCACCTGAGTATCTTTCAGAGGCAGTGCAAAACTTTTTTATTTGGAGGAGCATTTGGTGGGCAGGGATGAGGATTGTGGGGAGTGTGGGAATTTTGAAGGGGGGGGAATGTTTTATTGTATGGATTTTTACTGTTGCTCTTTATTATTGCAAGCCTCTCTGAGCCCTTGCGGGAAGGGAAGTCTATAAATTTTAAAATAAATAAATAAATAAATAAACTTGACCATGCTTTCACTTTACCCATTTGCTGATCCCTGTGCTAACTGATTACCCAGCTTGACCTACACTTTACCTTAACTATGCCTTCACTTAATCCAGTTGCTGACACCCATGGTACCTGACTACCTGGCTTGACCTATGCTCTACCTTGACCATGCCTTCACTTAAGCTTTGCAGTGCTTCACCAGTGTGGGCCATCGAAAGCCCAGCCCATTTCTTTCAAGGAGGACTCAAAATTGAGTAACGTTGAGTCATGTCACTGACTTCTACCATGATGGAAAGAATTCAAGGAAGCTAAGATCCCTGTGAAGCCCTTTAATGTCCAGGCCTATGGCTACTTTTTGGCACATTAATGGCCTCTGAAAAGATATTCATCCCCCACCCCATCATCAGAATCTGAGTTGTACCCTCAAGCCTTCCTCCAGTAGGAGGCGGTGGGGCTTGAGGGTACAACTCAGTACCCTCAAGTAACTTGTATGTTATAGTGTGATTATAGTTAGAGTAGGATTTGGTAAAGTGATTCAGTAAAAATCTCAATGGGATTAAGGTAATATGTCGAGTGTCTCATATATTTGCTCAGTTTCCAAGAGAAGAGATATTTATTTTTTAAATGTCAGGACTGCTAATCAGAACAAAGAACTGAATGCCAAGCAGTGTTCTTTGTGGATTGCTATCAATATAACAATAATTATCAATACTAATGGGTGCATAAAAAGAACTTGGTTAACTATTCAATTGATGATTTGCAGGCCAAAGAAAAAAGTGGATCACTCTGTCTTAGTGTGTTGACTGTCTTAGTGTGTTGACTCTGAAGCATTAATGTGAACATAATAATGTGAACATATGACTGGGATGCATACGGGGAGTAGATCTGTAGAGTAGTCAGGTGCTCTTTTTATATTGTAATCTTTCTACATTCAGTATGACAAACATTATGAGCTTTGCATTGTCACTCTTTACCATTATATGTGTATTCCATTCCCTCTGCATGTGTCTAGAGCTGAGGCGAGAATGACTGTTCCTGTACCGTTGGGAAATACCTACATTTTGGGAGCGCTTGTGACTGTTCATTGGTATTTCCTCACTATCTATTGAATTTGTGCTTCTGCTGTTGTTGAGATTGGTGCCTATAATTTCTCTCCATTTTTTGGTATTTTTCATTAGTTTCTGATAGGACTGAAACAAAATCTTCAGAATTATTTGGAAATCACCAAAATTTGGGGTCTTTGACCTGGAAACAGTGGTTTCTGAAGTTCAGGAAAGTGCAGTCGTTCCTCGGAAACTTCAGAAAACTTTGGAAGTGCCTGTGTGCCTGGGCTGGGCCTGGCTGGAAAAGCTCCCAGAAGCTTCTGGAAACAGTGCCATATTTTTTTGGTGGGGGGAGGTGGAAAGGAACAGTTGAGTCATTGGGTAAGGCAGATTTTGAATCAATTGGCTGGCCAAGCCAGATGGCTAGTTTGATTGGTACAAGGCTACAGCCTATAGAAAGAGAAATGCTAAAAAACAAAACTGGCACACACCTCCCAGAGCCATGTCATTCTCTGGTGAATTTGGCTGTGTGCTGCTCCACAGCTAACTGTGAATAATCGGCTGGGCTGGGCTGGGAGGCTCCTGGCACAGCATGGCATGGTTTGGCCTGACATGCCTGAGCATAGGGCCAATGCTGGGGTATGGGGGAGGGGGGTTGCATGCCATGCTTTTTTTAAAAAAAAAAATTGGTTTCCACGGGGGGTACATTGCTTGCTGGCTACTGTTGCTTGATTGGCTTGGCAGTCAGATAGCAACACCATGAGCCGCCCAGAGGACTCGCTTTGCCTGGCTCCAGGAGTTAAGTTCCATCCATGCCAGGGTGATTGGGGTGTGTGTGCATGTGTGTGAAGAACCAACATGGTGTCTGTTGGGTAGGCTGACTTTTGGTGTGCAAGATCACAGTTGCTTGCAGTCTGCATAGTTGATTCAAGTTGTCTTCTTTTACCAAGGGTCCTCTGGCTGCCTCCAGACGGGGGCAACATGCTAGGTTGGTTTTTTAAAAACATCATTGGGTGCTGCCAGGCCAGCTGGGGTGCTTGGTTTGCTCAGCTTGACAGTCAAACAGCAGCACCATGAGTCACCCAGCCACAGGGCTCTCTCTTTGCCTTGCTCCAGGAGTTCCCCTGGTCTCCCCAAGTTACCAGTGCCACACCAATCCATGCCACACTAATCCATGCCAAGAGGTTGCCAACCGTCCCCCACCCCCTAGTTTGTGAATGTTTTATCTTCTTGAGTGAATGTCCAAACTCTGCTAGTCTGTTTTTCTGTGCACTGCTTGGTTGGCAATATAATGATGATTTATTGTAAAAGTGGCTGCCCTCACTGCTGATGGTAGGCCACGCATGCTGTGGGTACACAGCACTACCATTTGGATTATTATTTTTTATTTCTGCACATTCACAGTTGCACTTTTGTGGGGTTGTCTGACTCTTGTGCAATTATTTATTTCCCACTCTTGGTAGCCTGCTTTTCTGGGTAGAACTTTGGCTGTGGGTTCAAGACGTTCATCAAGATGTGTCCAGGTAGGGCATTGGGGTTCTACTTTCCAATTTTTTTTCTGAAATAGTGTGTGCGCGGAGGGTACTTTAAAAAAAAAATGGAAATTAAATTTAAATTCACTCATATTTCCTGTAGTGCTTATTTCAAAAGTGTGTCACTCTGGCTCTGGTGTCCCATTTCAGAGGAGAAAGGGAAAGAAACATAACACCAGATCACCTACTGTCCCTGCCTGCCCAGCGTGGCATTGGAAGCTGCATTATCATCAGTTCCGTTTTTGGCTGACTGTAGGGCTGTAGCGGCATGCCGCCGCGGCAGCTGTTACCGACGGAACCCCTATTCCGCACATCGCGGCACGGTTCGGCAGAGACAGCTTTCCAAGGGCTGCGGCTGTGGTTTGTCGCTAATGGTGCCGCGGCATCGGAACTGGTGAACGGAAGCAAAACTTTTGCGGATTCCAATAAGAAGCGGCACCAACTCCCCTTTCCGTGGGCCACGGAATCTTTGTGGTTATCTGATCATTGTATCATGTTTCCGCCACCCGGAATACAAAGTATCACGAGACCCGGCGGCATGATCAACCCTCGGACCCTGTTGACGCCACCCACATGCCCAATTTCATTGGCTAGGGCTTTCCCAGAGAGACATGTTCCGCCTTCACCATTAAGTATAAATAGGTGTGTTTGTAGCTTGTTTCTCCCTCTTGATCCCCAATCGCAGTAAGAGTGAGTGACTGTTGGAGCCGCGCTGGCAGTATCTGTGTATGTTAACACACTCTGATTTTCCACGCTCTGCGACAAAGCACCGCATCGCGACCCGAGGAGAGAGAGTCCTATCCCTTCCTCCTAATTCATAGAATACCATTGATTTTGGATAATCTAAGAAGGTTTTTGTGTAAGTGCTTGAACTTTTCTTCTAATTCTTCTAAACTGTGTTTTATTTAACTGCTAATTTAGTGCTAAAGCAGCTAAAGTAATTCTGCTACAGCTGCACGTTACATTTTCCATTATCCTTTTTTAAAGAAATGTACACATATGTTCTTTATTGCTGTGAGCCTTTTATGTTTATTGCTCGGTTTGGGTTGATATTGTTTGTGCTTGCTATTGTTTATTTTGTTCATGATAACTCCTGGTGGTTGGATGGATGGTGGGATAATTTTTTTCTTTGCGACAAACTGTGCTGTAGTGCTCTGCATAGCCGGTAGCCGTGGAAGTTGCAGAAGCCGCCGGCGAGCCTGGAGCATGGACTCGGGGTTGGGGAAGCACATGGGGAAATTGACACGTCTGGGGGCGGCTGCCGGGAGAGTCACCCCATACAGAGCCCTCCTCCAGGCTCTCTATGGGCTGACTCTCCCGGCAGCCCCCCCCGGCCGTGTCTATTTCCCCATGTGCTTCCCCAACCCCGAGTCCATGCTCCAGGCTCGCCGGCG
>QEPC01014093.1:462039-523015 GCA_003113815.1 Sphenodon punctatus | reverse complement strand
TTCCCCGCCGGGATCCCCCCGGCACATCTGATATGGCGTGACAGGGTGACCCCGGGGGGGAATGAAGCCGGTGATTTTGGTACGGGGCCAAAGGGCCCCGTAACTTCTGAAATCACCCGTAGTTGCAAGTTGCCTAGCAGCGACGCAGCATGCTTAAAGTTTCTCCCTGGATATGTGAATCTTTGCTATAGGGAAGCATATTTTGGGTATTTCCTTCAGTTACCCTGAGTCCCCTGAGTCCTACTGGGGTTCATGTGACCGCTTACACTCCTTCCCTTTATTTAAGTGGACTGGAAAACACTTTTAAAATAAGTTTTTTTTACTTTTAATTTATTAGATGCAATAATCCATTGTTCTTGAATTAGGAGACAGACTGGCTGCATGGCTTAGATAAGAAGAAGCTAGATCTGTATACAGACAGTTACAACACACATTATGAAAAACATTAATAATAATATATTTATAATTATTTATTATTATTTATGCTCCCATACATTGTGTTACATTGATCTATCTCATTAAAATTTACAGTGTTACCCCACGGTCAGAGAGTGACAAATGAGTTTCTAACCATGAGTCACCCAAAGTTTCTATCTTTGAGCAGGTATGTGTGCAATGGGGGCAGATTTTGTGCTTCTAATTTCAATTCTAGTTTCAAATCAGGTACAAATAAATTGCAATTCTAATTTCAATTCTATGTTTCTAAGGTTCACCCGCACCACATTCAGGCTTTAGGAAGTAGGTGCTGTCAAATTCTGTTAATGTACAAACACGCTGTCGCAGCCCAGTCTCACTCTAGTCTCAACTCCCTACACTTATGCAGCATGGCTTTGCAAGTTGTAAAACAGACTTGGTAGGATAGGGGGCGGGGAGGGGAAGGTTGGCTATGAGCATTGCAAATCTCGGGAGGCGCCGTGCGCACACCCACACGTGTCAGAAAAAGCACGACTATTATCAGTATTTTTTGCAATTAAACACCTTAACTTGGTGACTGTAAGACATCTTGTTAATGAGTGTACATTGCTTCTACAGTGTAAAAAAAAAAAAGAAAAAAGGCAACAAAGGGATTCGAACGCAATTACAGACAGGTCGATGCTACCAAGGGAGGGAAACTTAACCATTAACCCATCGACCAGGGATTAGTTACTGCCGCTACAGGCGGACCATGGCTTCTGCACAAGGATGCAGTCCTTAACTTGGGGAAAATGGGAAGCTGGGAAAAATGGGAACTTGAGGAAAATGAAGCCAGCTGTTGAGGCGTTGTAGATCATCTTAGAAGAGCAGTAGTTCTCAATCCTTACTCACTTTGGGGGGCAGAGAGAGGACTGGTCTTTGGATTCCAACATACACTTCACAGCAGGGCTACTCCAGTCCCCCACCTGGGCCAGCATTTTTGGGCTTAGTATTATGCGTCTGGTGTGAGTCATTAACTCAGCTACAGTTTGCCGTAGGGGAGGGAATGTTTGGCTAGCTACCAGCGGGCCGCAGCTAGTGGTGAACAAACAGTTTTCTCCTCCTAAGCCCAACTGTTTGAGGTGGGCGAGGTACTACTGAGTCAGAGACTTCACAATAACTTTCAACTTCTGTCTATTCAACTACCCTGCCTCCTAGTAATAACTGGTACTGCACCACTGGATGGCTGGCAACAAGTTCAAATTCAAGTTGTTTTGAAAAACACTGTCTTGGGGGTGGAGGGAGTACACCCAACACAACTGGCAGCCAACACCAGAGGGGTGGGAGAGGTGATCTGCGCCGCCCTGCCCAGGCGGGGGTACAGTTTAAATCTCCTCCTCTCCTCCTCCCTCCCAGGGAGGGAGTTTAAATCTGGTGTTGGACTTAGAAGGAGGAAAGTGGATGCAGGTGCTGGAGGGTTGGTGGGGTGTATCTGTTCCCTATGCAGCCCTGCAACATATATAAATAGCATCCAAGGGTGGCTACTTATAAAGATATGTAGCAATGCCCTAAAGGACTCATCTTAAACAAAAAATGATTGACTATACAGAGTCTAGGGGGATGGTGTTGGCATTTATCGGTTTTTGGAAATCTTCAAAATCAGCTGTAATGAAAGGGTATAAGAATATATTTTTTTAGATCATGGTTAAGAATATTTAATATGCTATATCTAGTCACCCATATCTATTGTAATGTGCTTTTGTAGTAATATATATTTTAAACAAAGGCACCCACACAAACACATCAGTATAAATAGTTAGTATGTAACTAACAGCATGCTTACAGTTTCTCACCGGATATGTGAATCTTTGCTATAGGCTAATGTAATAAGAAAGCATACTTTTGGCCATAGAAAGTATGCCGTGAGCAACACAACACAGCAATAATTGTATTATTACAGCGTGTGTGTGTGTGTGTGTGTGCGTGTGTGTGTGTGTGTTGTATGCCTACTTACTTTATAAGCCAGATGATTAGAAGGGAAATGAGCAGAAAAAGTGTGGAAACTTGTGTACATCCACCTCCAAAGCTGAGACACTGAGTCACACGATAAGGACTGATTTAAAGCTGTAATGCGTAAGGGGCTGATGGACCAGGGCTAATTGAAATAGGAAATCACTGAATGGCCTTGGAGAAGTAAAAACCTCTCCGTCTCAGTTCCCCCATATGTAAATGGGAATACATGTGTATCTGTCTTTCCCTGTGTGTTCCCCTCATCCTTGTGCATCTTTGATTGTAAGTACACAACACTGACTGGGCAGGGAGTGATCACTCTCCCTTGTATTGTGTCCTTTGTTAACAACACAATACAAAGGCTCTGATAAAGTATACAATTAAAATGCTAAAAGCACGACACACACACCCCTCTCCCTGGCTGTTGCTGGTTGCCGCCCACCAGCGCATCTCAGTATAGACTCTACAGAACTTGTCTAGTGTCCGGGGGAGGGAAGGGGGTCATGTAAGGAGAGGTGGGGGCAGGGCATTCAGTGACGGCATCGAAGACGGCGGTCGGCGAGACGGCAACTGCAACTGAGCACAACGCCGGTGGCGCTAGGGGGCGGGGCATAATAGCTCCATCACGCCGCCTGGCTCGGCTGCGCTAATCATTTAGCTCTTGGGTTAATGTAATAAATAAACATTTATTGAATATTTATATTACAAAGTGTGGAAAACACAGCAATAATTATATTATTAACAAAACAAACACTGATGTAAAAGTTAAAAAAAAAGAAGTTACATATAACAATCGGGATTTGAACGAGCTGAATTACAGCTACAAATTGTATAGCAAGCGGGGATATTAACAACTATGCCAACAGAGTCCTGTTGCTCATCTCACTTATTCTATACTGAGGAATTGCGGAATGAGGATGGACTGCATGGACTTCTTCATTAATACTTCATTCCTTCAACTTTCTGAGACAGTCCTATGATGTAAAAAATGACTCGGTCACTTTAAACCAAAACACTTTANTCCTATGATGTAAAAAATGACTCCGTCACTTTAAACCAAAACACTTTAAAGTAGTTATTGACCAAAACACCAAAACACTTTGGTGTTTGGTCAAAAAACTTTACTTTGGAGATCAATTTACGTTTACATAGAATATAAATTTGACATATAATAAAGTCACCATGTTTGTATTGAGAAGAATGAGCAGTTACTGCGTTACAGAGAGACACACACACAGCACCAGCAGTCAGCGTGACAGCACAGCACAGCACAGCGCAGCAGCGGCTGCATAGTCATAGCATGCTCCCTTCGCGGAACCATGATAAACGTTCTCATATATTAAATTGGTGGAACGCAGGAAAAGAACGCTGATTTTATGCGACAACGGTAACCATCAGCAAATCGGGGAAACACATACATGCTGCATCTGCGGATTCTTGGAGTGGAAGAATCGCAGGGTACCGCGCGGAATTCTGCGAGGTGCAATGTGGGATGCCGAGGTTAAGGAATGGAATTGCGGTGCGGTAACAGCTGCTGCCGCATCAGCCCTAGCTGACTGCTCCTAGCCTGGTGGTGCCCCATGGTGAGGTGACTGATACAGGGGGAGGAATAAGTAGGTACTTTCAAAGAGATCACCCACTGCCCCTGCTTGGCATGGCAATAGACAGTAGTATTTAAGCACATGCATTTCTCTGCTGGCCACTGTCATCCATGCTTTCATCTCCTCAACGCTGGATTTCTGCAATGCGTTCTACATGGGGCTGCCTTTGATGACAGTTCGGAAGCTGCAGCTCATGCAGTATGTGGCGGCCTAGCTCGTTTCGGGGACTGGTCACCGGGAGCACATTACACTAGTGCTCCAAAGTCTACACTCGCTCCCTATAGCTTTCCGGGCACAATTCAAGGTGCTAGTTTTGACCTTTAAAATCATAAACAGTCTGGGACCCATGTATCTGAAAAACCGCCTTCCCTACTATGCTCCATCACGGCCCCTGTGGTTGGCCGGGGGGCGCCCTCCTGTGAGTTCTCCCTGTAACGCTTGTTCCTTCAACGGGGGTGCACAGGAGCATGTTTTCAGTTTCTGCCCTGATGTTGTGGAATTCCCTCCCTCAGGAGGTCTGTCTGAGTCTGGGCCGGAGCATCTTTCAGAGGTGGTGTAAAACTTTTCTTTTTGGTAAGGTGTTTGGTGGATGTGGATAGGGATTAGGTGGGTAGTGGTTGTTGGGGGGGTTAGAGTGGGTTGGGATTGGGGGGGTGGAGTGTATTTTAAATATCTTGTAATAGTATTTTGTAAGCCACCCTGAACCTTCAGGAAAGGGTGGGGTATACATAAAAATAAATAAATAAAATGTCAGAAACTGGGTTTGATTTCCCAACTGTTTCCCGATACCAGTGTGACTTCATGATACTCGTGATACCATGAAATACAGTCCCGCTTTACCGACTTTCTGCTTGCCTTTTACTGCGTTCCGTTCATTTACCACTTACTGCATTACCAAGGGTACTGTTTTACTTCTGGGTTTGTTTTTTCTGCATTTCTGAGCCAATCACTATGCGAATAGCCCCCAAGCATAATGGGGGGATTCAAAACAATTAGTAGCAGTAGTAGTAATATTAGTATTATTATGCTGAAGATATGCAACTCTATCTCTCCAACCCACACTCTCCTATCCAGGCCTGCATCGCTAATTGTCGCTCTAACCCCTTCACTTGGGTGTCACAACATCATTTCTAATAAAGGCTTAAACTTTGTCACGATTTTCTCTCAACTGACCTAGAATCACGGTTCTCGACTCATTTTTAGGGAGAATCGATAATCAAGAAACCCCCTGGTTCTTGACACTTTCTTGATCGATAATTTTTTATCATTTAACATGATTTACCATGTACCATATACCTATTTAGTGTGTACCACTTACTGTGTACTGTTTGTCCCAGTAAAGCGTCCCTCTTTTGTCCTTCAGGATCCTCCACTCCTCCTGTAATCAAACTAAGAATATGCAATTGCAATTCCTCAACTGTGTAAATATATCCTTCTCAGTATGTCCCTCCCCGCACTGTCCCTCTTCCTTGGCGACTTTCCTTTGTCCATCCTATATTGTAAGCCCTTCAGGGCAGGGATCTGTCTCTAGCAGGGCTGAAATGAGCAGCTAAGTTGTTGCTTGCAAGAAATTGCACCATATTGGGAACTGATTTCTTTATTCTCACAGTACCATGAGATACCATCCCATTTTACCAACTTTCCACTTACTTTTTATCATGTACCCCTTACCACATTGCTGAGGGTACCATTTTATTTCCGGGTTTGTTGTTTCCGCATTTCTGAGCCAGTCACTGTGTGATTAGCCCATACCTTAACCTCCCCCCCACAGCTACCCCTTAAACTCCAATCCAGTGCCTCCAATCAAAATTGTTGTTCTCAGTTCAAACCAAGATAGTATAGGGAACTGGGATTTCAATGAGATTTGCCATTTTGGCAAAATCTCGTTTCTGCCCTAGTTAATAATAATCTTCACAACCCTGCCAATACCATTCCCCTTTGACACCACAGTGCATGACTACATTGTTCTTACAGTATTGAACTCATCTCCTGATACCAACACACAGAAATGAAATCATCTACATTGAGAGGAGCAGATTTCAGCTACTTGCCTGGTTGAAATATCATGATCAGTTAGGGTAAATGAAAGAACAGCTCCCAGGCCCTCTGCAAGGCAAGCTTGCAACACAGCATGGCACAAAAGGCGCATTCAGCCACAAAAGGTGTCAAATCAAAAATCCAGCCTGAGGAAAATGAGTCCAGGAAAAATCAATGGAGTCCTGTGCTAATAGGCACTGTTATACTATATAATAGACAAATTGTGGCAAAAGCAAACAAAAAGGTGAATGCTTTTAGCTAAAAATAATAATCTGTGGACAAATTTTAATGTGAGACCTTTTCCTTTCTATTATTAATTATTACTGTTTATATAGTATTTATACTATATAAATACTATTTATACTATATAAATATACTATTTATAAATAAATAAATAAATAAATAAAAATATAGCACCAGCAATGTACCTGGCACTGAGTAATTGTCAGTTAGATACAAGTCCCTGTACTGATGGGCTTACAGTCTAGGGGCATATTCTCAAGGTATTAAAAAAAGAGCTAGCCTGTTTCCCCCGCATTTTTACATGATGCTGAATAGTTCACAGGAGCCCCCACTTGTGAAGTGCAAACAACGTGCAAGTGGCAAGTTAAAATCGTAGGTTTAACAATGGTGCTAGTTCCTTCCTGCACATTTTCTGTAACGTGGGAAGGAACATGAACCGCTCTGAGTCCCCCAGCACCATAAAGACATGGTAAGAGCACAGAGGTAGTTGGCATCCCTTTCCCCTGCCTAGATCCAACACTGCCCACTAGGGGAATCCCCCACTGATACCTTTGGCTGAGAAGCACCAGATTCGAAGTGATGTCAGTGGGGGATTCCCCTAGTGGGGCAGTGCTGGCCCCAGGTGGGGGAGGAGGACTTGTACTCCTGCCACCTGATTGGCCGTGCTATTGAAAGAGCCCAGCAGCAGCTGGCATCCCTTTCCAGCACTACCCCAGGAGGGAACCCCACCCCCTGATGTCTTGGGCTGACTCCCACATGTTCTCAGTTGTGTGAGAGGGAGTTTTGCTAGGAGGCAGTGCTGAATTCAGGCAGGGGAGGGGCACTTGATCAATTGTGTGACAGAAAGAGCCTGGTGGTGGCTGACACCCATTCTTCTACCCAGACCCAAAACAGTCCCAGTGGTGGAACCCCTGCTGACATCATTGAATGCTTTTAGACGGTTGGCACCCACAACTCTTCTCTGCCTCACACCCAGGTGGCCTGTCCGTCTAAAGGCAGGCCGCCAGATGTGTGAAGCGGAGTAGGCAGTGCCCCCTCCACTCCAGCCCCACTAGCAGTGCTCCAAAACATCCCAGAACATCGCCAACAGAATGGGCTTCCCAAACCTGGGGCACCGGCCAGAGGCAGAGCTGCAGTCTGTCTACTCATGGACGACAGCTGCAGCTCTGCTCCCAGGCATTGGTTTCCCTGGGCAACGCCATAGAACTGCGGGTGGTAGCTTAGAGCGGCAATCTGCCTGCAGCTCTGTGGGTGGGAGGGGTGCCACACGGGCAGAATGTGGGCTGCGACAGCTGCTGGGTCCTTATAAACTCAGTGCAGATGGGGCTGCACACACGGGATGTGGGGCTGGTCACCCCCAGAGTAGGTCTGGGTGTGGCCATCCCTAGGTCCATCTAAAGACACCCATTGAGAACCTGGGTGGTTGTCCCATGATGTCAGCAGGGTGGGGCAACCATTGGGGCAGTGCTGGATCCAGGCAAGAGAGAAGGATGTCAGCCACTGCTGTTGGTAACAAACACCCTACACAACAAAGAGAAGAAGCAGCCGCAGCACAGAATCATGGGGTTGGTAGCAGGGAGGGAGAAGATTACATGTGCCAGAACTAAAAATGGGGGAAAGACTTCAGCCAGGGGTATTCTGCAGCCTGAGAGAAGGTGGGTATGTGGTGTATGGTGAGGATGAGTCAAGGCTGGGGGCTCTCAGGAGCAAGGCAGAGGGGAGGAAAGTGATGTATTGAAAAAAGAGACCACTGAGTCAAGACAGACAGAAGAGGAAACAGATGAGAGAAAGGAAGCAATGTCTTGAGGGTTAGTGGATTGAATATTATGGAAGAAGAGAGGTTGCATTCTCACCTGCAGCAGCGGCTGCCGCAGCAGGAGGTACGAGGGAGACACGGAAGCACAGAGGAGCTGGCGGCCAGGAAAAGAGCTGCTGTGAATGGGGATTTGCTGCGTCTTCTCTCGCGAATGTCAGGGCAGGATTTTGTGCCCTTACATGCGCGAGAGAAGCCGCGGCAGATCCCCATTCACACCAGCTCTTTTCCCGACTGCCAGCTCCTCCATGCTGCTGTCTCCCTTGCCCGTCCTACTGCTGCCGCTTCTGCCACAAGTGAGAATGCAGCCAAAGATTGGACATGGAGAGTGGGAGACATGGAACTAACTAAAGTGGTAGTCAGAGAATGAACAAAGTTTGGAGAAGATTAGGTCAGTGAAGTGGCTGTCATAATGTGTAGGGCAGCAAGTCCAGAGATAGAGGTCAAAGGAAGAAGTCAGAGAGAGAAAATGGGAAGTAGTCAGGTCCGAGCTGATGATAATATAGATGTTGAAGTCCCCAAAAATGAGGGTGGAAATATTGTCAGAGAGGAATAAAGTATGGGTGTCAAAGTCAGAGAGGAAGGAGGAAATGGACCTTGTGGAGGCAGGGGTAGATGGCAGCTACACAGTTGTGGAGGGGGAAGTAGAGGCAGATAAAATGGGACTCAAATGTAGAGAACGAGTGAAAGGAAGGAGTAGAAAAGGGCTAAAACTGGCAGGCCAACACCACTCCCATGGCCTTCAGAATGGGGCAAATGAAGACCACCAAAGGAGAGGGTCATGAGAATTATAGGGTTATGGGGGTCAGAGAAGAAAAGATCGTGAATGCTAGTATTTTGGCCCAGCTAGTGTATTTGATGCACTGCATTATGGGTACAGTCCTCACCCATTAAAGTCAATAAAAGTTTTGCCAATGATTTCAATATGGCCAGGATTTGATCCTTAAGATAAAGGCCCATGCATGTTGCCAATTTTGGCTTCAGTCCTGAAAATACTTACAAGTACTCTCACGTAGCACAATGATATTTCCTCATTAGCAAGCGTACTAAGGATTATGGCCTTTACAGTGGCTATCATAGTGAGTTCAATTCAATCATGCTCTAAAAGGATGACTACAAAGCATCTTATTGACATGCTGGAAATCTTTGAAGCTTCCATCATTTGGGGAGAAAGAGTGCAACCTCTACAGAAAATATGGATCGGTCTTTCTGCAGTCATTTAAACTTGTTTTAGGAATTTGAGGTTGGCTGTTTCTGGAACTCAGGATTCAGGCAGAGTGCTCTATATTGGAAGCGATTGCTTTCTGGAAATGAAGATGTTTTCCCTTACCTTCATTTAACTGGGATGATGCCTGTGAAGCTCTCTCATGTGTTAAGAAGTACATTACTCACGCTTCTTAGATGTGACAGCATTGTGGCTCAACCTAAAAAATTAACAAAATTACCATACAAAGTCTGCCTGAGCTTGAGAATCAGCCTTGTTAACCTCCTTAACCTTCACAATGCATCAATTTGGAAGGCAAAAGACATTTTAAAATACATTAGCATTTACAGAATTTCTGCCTCTGATAGAACCACTACATCTGTATTATTATAACCTCTAAAGCTCAGGAAGAATGAGACAGAGAGCAAGAGTTTGTAATCTCCCAAAGTATGATGTCATAATAAATGATGGTTTGTCAGCATCTGACACCTTAGGGTATGGGAAACCCATAGGGAAGGTCCAGCATTAGCTATTTAGAGCCAAAGTCACAAATGGATTTACAAGTAAATTTTCCCTCCTTCCTTTAAAATGCAACCTTTCCCACTCATTAGTTATCTACTCTCAAATGTAAACAGACAGTTCTAGGGCTAATTGCTTGTTTTTGTTTTTCACAGAAAACTGTAAATGAAGATATTTGATTAATCTGACCTTCAGTATCAGTTGGGGATTTGCAATAGCCTTCTTAGGACCCAAGCAGAATAGAAAGCAGAGTTATTTACAGAACTAGGTTCTCAAAACGATCATGGTTAACAGGCCACCAGCAATTACTCTGATGCATTGAATCATAAATTTAACACAGGTAGCTTTATAGGTTATTTCACATTCTTTTTTCCTTAGGTAGCTTTTTTTGACTTAAATTTTGTTCTACTATTTTTATTTGTATCCTGTTGTTCAACATCTTACAAAGGGTTACTATGGATAACATCATTTTCCTACTTTTAGTTCTAGGCATTGATTGTCATTACATCTTTGTGGAATCCGTTGGTTTTGAATGTTACAAGTTGAATTGATAAAATAAAATTTTAAAACATTGTTAAAAGGATTTTAAATGAGTTCTTTTTTAGTTAAATCAGATGTTTTGTTTAATAAAAATAGCTATTTGAATTTAATTTCAATAAATTTAATTTCATTGGGGTGCTCATGACACCCAACTGTACCTCCTCTTTTTCAGCAGGCCCTGGCTCAGCAGGCTCGGTGCTTACTCGGTGTTTGGCAGCTGTGGGGGACTGGATGTGGGCTAATCAACTGAGGCTGAATCCTGACAAGACGGAGGTGGTGATAGTGGGTAAGGCGATGGAGTTGGCGGCCCCCATTATTGATAGGGTCTGCCCTCCATTGGCCTCCCAGGTACAGAGTCTGGAGGTGCTTCTCAATGCACAGTTCCTTTTGGATCTCCAGGCGGAGGCTGTGACGAGGAGTGCTTTCCATCAATTGCAAAAAAACAGATTCTTTCATAGTTTAAAATAAAATATTATAGAAAGATCCCATATGTTCAGCCGTAAGCTGGATCTAAATTTTATCACAGTGTCCATCTGGTGAGGAGGCTCACCAGGCTTTCTTTCTGATTCAGATCTGGTCATGGTAATCCAGGCTTTCATCATCTCGAGGCTGGATTACTGCAATTTACTTTAAGTGGGGCTGCCCTTGATGAGTGTTCAGAAGATGCAGCTGGTGCAGTATGTGGCAGCTCGGCTCCTTTTGAGAGGAGTCGTCGGGAGCATATTACACCAGTGCTCCTAAGTCTGCACTAGTGTACCTATAGCTTTCCAGCCACAATTCAAGGTGCTGTTTTTGACCTTTAATTTAGTGCTAAAACTCAGTATTTGAATTTACTCCATTTTTACAGAGTATCTTGGTATTCGACTTGGTTTTACCGAGTAACTAAGGAATCAGTCCGGTACTTGGTCCAGTACTTGGCACTCGGGTAAATCCTCAGAAGGGAAACGTATGGGGATTTTCCTGGTCCTATATAAGGGAACTCGGTACTCGGAAACTACTCGGTACTCAGTTTTATTTTACCAAGTATTTTACAGAGTACCAAGTATTGAATATTTGGACGAGTTATCAAGACCCGGCTGAATACTCAGAGCTGATCCTCAGAAACTGGGAAATACTCACTATTTTTTTTTTCCTTACTATTCAGTGCAGCCCTACTTTAATGCCCCAAATAGCATTAAAATCCCATATATCTGAAAGACTGCATGTCCTACCATGTCCCACTGTGGCCCCTACAGTCAGCCAGGAGTAACCTCTTGCAGGTTCCATTGGTTACCCTTGCCCATAGGACGTGGGTGCGCAGGAGGGCATTCTCGATTGCTGCTCTGGTCTACTGGAGGTCTCCTTCCCTAGGAGGTTCGCTTGAGCTTGAGCCTGAGCATCTGCTAGAGGAGATGTAAAAAAAAATAAATTTGAAAAGGCATTTGGCGGGTGGGGATAGGGGTTGGGTGGGGTTGTGGGAATGGTGGGAGTTTTGAGGAGAGGATAGTAGGTTTTATTGTTTAAATGTTATTATTGTTATTTGATTGAGAGCCACACTGAGCCTTTGTGGGAAGGGCAGCGAATAACGCTAAATAAATTAAATAAATAAATATTGGATAGCACTTTGGTATGATACATCAGAACTTCTGTTGTAGCTTCCTTTACAGCCTAAAACAGGTTTTTAAATAAATCTCAGAATGTGTAATTCAATGAAATAGGATGGTCTGATGTTTTTAAGCTTTAAAATTCAGGGTTTTGTGCTGTCTTTACATTTTGATTTCTCAGTACAAATCATATCTTTACATCAATGCCGGCAAAACACAGTATAGCAACTTTTAGAGCAGGGATGGGGAACCCTTTCCCTCCTGGGGGCCATACTAAAAATTAGTACAAGCTCCAACTTCCACTTAGAAATTGGGGACAGGGGCGAAGAAAAGTAGGTTCCAGATCATAGATCTGTGCCATAAATCTATTCCCTATCCTTGTGTGTCTGCCTTCATCTCAGCTCCTTTATCTCAGTCTTTCAGTGTGTTTGGGTAGAAACTGGATCCGAGGAGTCAGATCCAGGAACTGGAAAGGGAGAGGCCACATACAGACTTGCATTTGGCCCCTAGGCCTGAGGTTCCC
Source organism: Sphenodon punctatus (assembly GCA_003113815.1). Classification (NCBI taxonomy): domain Eukaryota; kingdom Metazoa; phylum Chordata; class Lepidosauria; order Sphenodontia; family Sphenodontidae; genus Sphenodon; species Sphenodon punctatus. The sequence goes on along the minus strand of QEPC01014093.1, from coordinate 510,549 downwards.
CACCCTTTTTAGAAGGAACATGAGGTGTTTTCAGCTCAATAGGCTATGATGATGTGACCACTAGTATAGAATTGGAAAAGGTGTCACTTTCATGTAATACAGAAGAAAAAAATCTGTCTCGGCTTCCTTGCATAAATCAGGCTGCTTGCTGACAGTCAGGGAGGGGCAGGGACTAATGTGAGTTTAACTCACGTTAGTGCAGTCACGTGAAACCCCCGCTCATATGTGCAGGGTTTCAGCGTTATTTTCCTGTTCTCCCATTAAATTCAATAACGTGATACAGGACTGAATTTTGAGCCCGAACAGGAAAATAATGCTAAATACCCTGTGCACACAACTCACATTAGTCCCTGCCCCTCCCTGAACATCGGCAAGCAGCCTCATGCCTATAAGCTTCACTAGTTTTGACTGCTACAGATTTACAGAGAGCGTACATATATTTTCTCCTTCTACTATTACCAAGCCTACCATCTTTGTTTTCTGTATAACCATTCCTTAACAAAAACTAATAATCAGCATTTGGTTATAGGTGAGTTGTTGCTGCTGCTTCTTCATCTGTCCTCCCTACATATCCAGCTCTGGTAATATGTTTTCCTTCAGGAAATTTTTATCATGTTCATTTAACGGGACTACTACATTCCAAAAGGTGCAGGCTGCTATTTATTATTCTCCTCAACAACATTAACTCCCCACACTAAGGCTGTAGTATTAGTACCATCGCTTTGGGGATCCAAGAACAACTCACCTGTGTTAGGAAAAAGCTGAAGGTGTTCTGTGGAGAGAACGTTCAAAAGTCTCAAGTTGGGTAAGAGCAATAACGGTGAGATGTTAGCCACAGTATCTATACTAAAAGCAACAGGTTTGTTCGTGGTTTGTGCTTTCCCCCATCTCATAAAAAAAGAACAATGGGATGTCTGTAAGACGTAAGAACCATTTGTGATGCTTGAAAATGTCATTAGTGAGATTATTAATTATTACAAAAAATAATAGTAGACAGTACCTTTAATAGGAAAATACTAAATTCTCGCACTAGAGATGAAAAATTTGTATTTACTCTTCAGAGGTTCACATTAATCTAGCTGCCTAATTTGGTTCACCTGTTTCTTGGCTAGAGTTATAACCACTCAATGGAAACTGCAGCATGAAGACACGTTGCACTGCAACAACAGTACATTGTGTTTATAAATGAATTTATTTATTTATTTATTATTTGTTTATTTATTTATTATTAATTATCCAAAGATTCAAGTTAGCTGTAGATAGCACAAATTACTACTCATTAGCTAAGATGCATTCCACTAAAGTCTGGTTCAAATGACAGAAAATCAAATTCCAGTTCCAAAATAAACATGTTTTTTTCTTTCTTTTGCTGCTTCTTCTCATGTTCTGTCTCATGCTTTAAAATACATTCTTTCATTCATTTTTATTTCATTGATATGCACCAGAGTCCCATCTTAGAAGCATTTATGCATGTATTTAATTTTATTCGTGTTTATGTTTTTGGATTAGGGCCTAAAAATATTGTGCTCTCATTAGAGAAGTGCCATTCAGTGTTGTGGTGTCCACCAGCTATTTTTTTGGAAGACATTTCAAAAGACACTTAGAAAAGCTATAAGAATGTAGACAGGAACGCCCAAGTTCTTGGCCACCTCCTCAAGTTTCTATGCTAGATCCAGCCTGTAGGCTGCCAGTTGGACAGCTTTGATGTAGAGGAATGGAGCGTTAATTTTTTTCATGTATATGTCTACTTATATTTCTGTAAACGTTAATGGGTCCTTTTTTGTGGTGTTCTCAAAGGATTAATTCCTTAGAAAAAGTCTATATCTATGTAAGTATAGATATATGCTTATATTTTGTTGTTAAAGTTCAGCCAGATGGTAGCAGCTAGTGTTGTTGAAATGAGTAAGCTAATTAATGGGTTCTTACAACAATGGAGTGGAATTTGGAGCTGTTAAAACTCTCTAAGGAGGAAGAGAGTTACACCTGGGTTCATGAGTTAATCAAGGACTTAGGCTGCATTCAAAGGAGCCTTCTCTCCCGAGTCAAACTGCTTTCCTCGCATTTTTAATACTTGTGGGAAGTAATTATCTCCCAAGATCTTGTGCAAGCTAGCTGTTAATCACTCGCATCTTCCAAGCTGAAATCTGAGGGTTAACAATGGAGCTTAGTTGTCATGTACATTATTTGTAATGTGTGAGGGTTATTTTGGCCTATGGCCATAAATAAAATTTGATTGATTGATTGATAATGTATGAAGGATCTTAAACCCCTCCCTTACATTGTTGATAATGTACCAGGGCACTAGGAGACTTGAAAGCACCTCTCTCATCTGATCATTAGCAGATGGTTAGGAATGCACAGCAAGATTCAGTGCTGCAAGGGAGCTTCAGAGAGATATTTGGAAGCTGATTAAGGCTGATCAAGTGCAACAGCTCTCCCTCGCAGGTAATTAAAGAGCCTAGGGAAAAGGCTTGTTTGAGTGCAGCCTTAGGCTGCATTTAGACAAGCGGAAGCGCACTCACGCGATGTGCTCCCGTGACTTTTTAAAGTACCACGTGCAGCAATTAGACTAGACTTCTCGCACATTATCACCACTTGTGCATTCTTTTAATACCACGGACTAAATATCTCTACTATCAAGGTATTTAATCCGTGGTATTAAAAGAATGTGCGAGCAGTGATAAACATGCAAGAAGTCTCATCTAATCGCTGCCCTCGGTACTTTGAAAAGTCACATGATCGCATCGCGCAAGCACACCCCACTCATCTAAAAGTGGCCTTAGTGCTGTGAAAGAAGTGTTAGGAAGTATGTCTAATAGATAGGCTGTGTAGTTTAGTGGCCATTTACATTAAGTAGTAGATTTACTCCATAGCTTTCCTGAAATTATCAGGATCAGAAGTCCTACCCAATTTAACAATTGTATAAAAACTATATCCCAAACAAATTTAAGTTGAAAACTTTACCAGACTCTTCTTTGATTCTCCCATTAATAATGGCCAAAATTCCAGGCCAAAAGTTATTCCAGGTATTTAAGATGCCACCTTTATTAGACAAACTCTGTTGGTGATTGTTCACAAGTCTTTGACCTTTCTAGTATTCCTGTGGCAGCTCTGAATAGCTCCAAACCCTTGCACATGCTGGCCAACAGACGTTGATCCAATATAAGGTATCATCTTCACAACTTTGCCTCTTGTCTAAAACTTTGAGCTAACACTCCAAGCAAAATTTCAGACGCACCTAAAGAAAGCAATTGAATTAGTGAGTCTGATAGCGATGACGATGATGTAGTAGTAGTAGTTATTTTGGTAGAAGACTCTGCAGAAAGAGCAAAAGAGTAGCAAAAACGTAAAGTAAAAATTAGGTTGGATGCATCAGTGCAGGAGTCCCCATCCATTTAGCCAAGGCACTCTGATGTGTCTCAGCTGATTGTTCATTGGGCTTTGAATGTTTAGTAATTGTAGTTGCTTGGTGAAATATCATTTCAGCTCTAGTGTCTCATTTCAGCTGGTGTAATGGATATTAAATTAACTAATATTTATTTAATATTATACCTATAATGGATAATTTAATATTTCAGTTAATACCCACAAGATTTATCTTTAGTTACATGCACGAAGAGTTTTCAGCATTCAGTTATAAGTGCACGTGGAGTATATTGACAGGAAAGTATGGGAAGCCAAGCTTTGCTGAACCTCTGCTGAAACTCTTTTACAAACCTCTGCTTTAATGGATAGCTTGTCATTCCCATATGGAAAATAGCTTTATAGTTAAGGGACTGATCAATAAAAGCCTTGTGTTTTTTCTCCAATGGAAAATCAAAAGAAATAACAAGAAATCCAACCTCTAAAATTAAATCTATGTGCAAGTCAAGTTACTGTTCTTGCTGGCCTTTTGCAGCAGCATGTTGACAAGGTGACAAATCCCCCTTTCCCACCCCCCACAGAATAATATTGTGGTTCCACCAAGTCAGCCAGCCAGCCAGCCCTACTTCTACTCTTCTCCATGGTAAGAGAGCAGATACTGAGTGAAGGGTTAGGAAAGAAGCACAGCTCTGTCCTGTTGCACTAGTATCTTTCTTATGCATGGCATAGGAAATGGCAATCGAGTTTTTGAACAGTATTATGTCAGCTTTGAAACTTATTAAACAATATTGTATACATAGTCATTGAGTGAATTAAGCTTCAGTTAAATTCTTACAGAATTAAAGGAACAGGTCTTCTGATTGATTTCCTTTGTTAAATATTACCCTAAGTAGTATTGAAATTTGTCACTTAATCAGGAAATTGTCTAAACTGCATGCAATTACAGTTTAAGAAATTAGAACACAATTTGCCCAGAAGATAAATAATTATGGTACCATTTTATAAATGTATTTCCAATTGTCAGAACTTGGTTTAAATAGAAGCAAGAATGTACCAATTAATTATAATTTAAAAGATTATTCTTAACTCAGTTCAAGGCTTTAATACTAAGTAATGGGAGAAAAGGGTTTTCTGTAAAGGCACAGCATGATTGTAATTTTTTTTTTTAACAGTTTAATTTTTAACTTTTTTCCCCCACAACTGCTTAATTTTAAAACATGAGCTGTGCTAACCACATATTTTAACCTCACCGTGTTTTATAAGCAAGATAAATAAGGTTAAGTAAATCACATCAGTATTCAAATACAAGTCATTTAAGATGAGGCTTTCAGAAGTTAATTTTATCATCACTCAGAGGTATTCATCATAACACCTCTAGTCCAGAAGAGGTTTAATTATAACAAGGGAATATATTCTGCAGTATTACTGCCTAAAGCAGTGTGCCATATCACAAAAGTGTAGAAGAAACTTGACTTTAAATTCTTAAATTTCCTATTTGTGCTTAATCCACAGAGTCCAAGTTGTTATTTCAGAGCCAGAATAGAAACCATGGGGCTGATCCTAAACCCACATATGTGCAGTTTCCACATGATTTGTGCATGCACCACAGTCCCCATAGAGGGGTGAGCGCAAGGTGTGTGCGGGTTGCACGCATGTCACATGTGCACATGCTCGCCATACAAAGCTTAGGATATGCCCTATTATCTGAGACAACAATGAGAAATTTGCAGGGCATTTGTAAGGGGCAATAGGTTATGGACTATAGAAAGCTATGGGTATGGAAAAGATGCAGGAAAGGCATGCTGAGTCAGAATGCATTCTTGGGTGAATGCTCAAGGGAAGGAAGGGTTTAGATTATACAGCAGGCCTGCAAATCTAGCTCTTATCCTTGAGAGTGCACCATTATTATTATTATTGTTTTTGTTTCTTGAAGTAGCACCAGCAATGTGCCTGGCACCAAACAGTAATGACTAGACACTAGAGCTGAAATGAGATTTCACCAATATGGGAAATCTCATCAAACTCCCTGTTCCTGATATCATCTTGGTTGAATCAAGAATCCCTCAGTATTCGGTAATGTTTCGACTGTCATTTCATTTCTCGATTTGCCGACTTTGCGCTTGCTACTTTACTGTTTACCAGCTTGCCATCCATTTCAAATGTGAAGAGGTAATATCGACCCAGTACCATGTTTCTTGCACTTCATTTCCCCATCTACTTACTTGTCACTTATTGACAGATTACTTTATACAGATTCCTTTATTAATCTGCAGTCCAGCTTCAAATTGGTCAAAGCAAAGGGAATAACGTACAACAATAATTCTGATTGGAGGTACTGGAATGGAGGTTAAGAGGCAGTGGGGGAGAGAATAAGGGATGGGCTATTTGCACAGTGATGTACTCAGAAATGTGGAAACAACAAACCCAGAAGTAAAACGGTACCCTCAGCAATGCAGTAAGTGGTAAATGAACAGTACGCGGCAAACGATAAGAAGAAAGTTGGCAAATTGGGACAGTATCTTGCAATAGTGTGAGTATCGAGAAATCATATCACTATTGCGAAATGGTTGGGAAACCGATTCCGGTTCCCAATATGGTGAATATTCTTGCAAGCAACAACATAGCTGCTCATTTCAACCCTACTAGAGACAGATCCCTGCCCTGAAGGGCTTACAATATGGTATGGACAAAGGAAAGGAACCAGGGAAGAAGGAGGGGGGACATACTGAGAGGAATATATTTACAAAGTTGAGGAGTTTCAAGTGCATATGCTTAGTTTGATTAGAGGAGGCGAGGGGGATCCTGAAGGACAAGACAGGATAAGGAGAAGTACTGGTAAGCAATCTATGGGTAGAGGAGCTAAAGAAAGCTTGACAAAAGAGGTAGGTTTTTAGAGGAATGTGAAGAGAGAGAGGACAGGATTTGAATGTACATGTTATGGGAGGGAGTTCTAGGTGTAGAAGGTAGTATAGGAGAAGGGGCAAAGACAGTTTAGGGAGCAAAAGACTCTGAGGTGAATGAGGCTGGTGACAGAAGTAAAGTTGCCAAGTAGGGTCAGAGCAAAAAATGAGGGAAGAAAGACAGTGAAAAGCAAGGCCACATAGAGCCTTGAAGGTGAGGACAAAGAGTTTGTGCTGGATGGAACAGGGGTGGGTGGGTGTTGGACATGATGAAAATGGTGGGCAAGGTGGATGACCTTTTCATGGAAGAATTGAACAAAAGTGAAATGGTCAAGGTAAGAGTTAGGAAGGCCAGTAAGAAGAGATCACAGTAGTCAAGATTGGAGATGGCCTGAGCTAGAGTTTTGGCTGTGGGAGTGGTAAGGAAGGGCTGGAAGAAGTGATAGCCCTTTATCAACAGAGTGAATATGAGGTGAAAAGAGGAGGAGGTCAAGGATGAGTCTGAGAGATGAGGTGGATGGTGACACCATCAATGAAGAGAGACAATGGGTGTTTTTACACACACTTTTCTCCTGGATGTTTGCACCCTCAACTTTCTGTGTGTCTAAATGTGTCCCCTGCTCCCCCAACCGCCTTCATCCCTTTTCCCTCGCTGCCCCACATGCCTGGAACTCCCTCCCTGCCCTCGTCTGCCTTGCCCCCAGCCTCCACACCTTCAAGTCCCTCCTCAAAACCCACCTCTTCCGCTTCGCCCTTCCTAACTCCTGCTAAGCATCCCCACCCAGGATTATCCCCCACCTGTTATCTGCATACTCCCAATTACTGTAACCAAGCCAAGAACGTGTACTTGAGCTCTCTCGCATCCTCATGAATGTTGCATCCCTTGTCTCTCCCTCTGTTCCCCCTTCCCTGTCTCCCCTCCCTCAGTCTTTAGATTGTAAGCTCTCGGGCAGGGACTGTGTCTGTCTTATTCTTTGTAAAGCACCAGGTACATCGCTGACACTGTATAAATGCTAATAATAATAATAATAATTAATAAATCACTCACCCAGATCTTAAACATCCGGATCTTTGAACTTCTGCGTAGAACTTCTCCCAGAATCTTTGTGTGTAAAGTTCTCCTGGTAAACTGCTTTGCTCTAGGCGGCTGTGGTTACTTGGTTTCCATGGCAGCCTGTCACATCTACTGCTGTGGCTACTTTCGGCTGCCTCAGGGCAGTGTGTGTGAAGAATGCATCCAGGAACTGCCTCAGGGCAGTGTGTGTGTGAAAAATGAATCCAGAACTGACTTGTGGACTTGTAAATCCAGAAGACTGAAAAATCTGGAACTTTAACGTGTGTGTAAAAATGCCCAGTGAAGAGGAAAATGATGTTTTATGGGGGAGATAAATGGCTCAGTCTTCTTGGATGTATTTTGAGATGATGGTGTGACAAGCAAATGTAGGTGTCAGGGAGACAATTAGTGATGTAAGTGTGGATGGAAGAGGAGAGGGTGAGATAGAGTTTGATGTTATCAGCATACAGGTAAATACTAGTTCTGAATCCTCCCATACCACCTGTGGGTCTGTATATGAGCAGGATCATAAATTTTGGTCCCACCCCAGCTGCACAGCCAAGCACTGTGTCAAAAGCAGACACCTCTAAGGTGAACCACCTTGTGTATTGCAAGCAGAATGAAAAAATCAAAGCCACCCCCAAATTTCTTCATTCTGCACAATCACTGAGAACCATGGGAGGACCAGCTGTGCCAAAAACAGGGTCTGCAATCTGATTCAACCAGGTCTCTGTGATACATGCCAGGTCTGAATGACACTCAGTGATGGGATCATACAGATTGTTGGCTTTATTCATTACAGACCTGGCTTTAGTCATCCCGATTCTCATGCAGGAGGACTCTAAATTGCCCATTATCCTCAGCCATTTGAGATATTCATAACTGGCTTTACAGTGGTGGTCTGAAGACATGGCATGCCTTCCACCATAGCCAAGGCTTCCCCCTCCATTGATTGTCACCTTGGTGGCTGCCTTAAAATCTGCTGATTTAGTTCCCTCAACCACTTCAGACATCCTCCCTCCGTATGGAACCATTTTCCATTCAGACTAATGCAGACCCGACAGCAGACTGGTAAGAGCAACCTGGGTTGAGAGCGGAAGCCTCGTATTTCTGTTAATTCACTGAAGGATAGCATGTAATGCGAGAAAAGAAGGTGTCACAGATTGCCTCAGTTTCCCCAAATGGAAAAGTACTTAGTGGTCCAGACCAGACATAATTTGACCTAAATATAGGGTAACTGTTTCCAATTTGTGGGTTACACTGAGATTACACCTACTATGTGGGTAGAACCCTGCTTAGTATGTATAAGTAATGACAATATATTTTAAAGGAGGAACTCGAGAAAAAAGAATATATAAAAAGCATATAGGTTTACTTAAATTCAAAAGGAATAACAGATAGTACAAAGGGAAAAACAAGTTCAGTAACAAATTGAACAGTATGGTACAAAAGCCATTCATTAAACATTCACTATCTAAGTTTAGTCTCAGTCAAAACCTTAAAGGAAAGAATATGCCTTTATCTCTGGCTCCGTGGTCTCATAGTTACCCAGCTCAAGCCCTGTTCTGCCAGGTGGTGAGAAGACTGCAGAATGCAGAGAACTTCTACTCTTCTCTTTCCTGAGGGGCCATTTTTATGCCAAAATTTCTGCATGGCTAGGTACTTCTTGGATTAAGCCACTACTTGCTGACTAACTTGCTAAGTTAATGAAACTCTAGCAGAGATGATAAGTACCTCAGGCAGGAACTGAATAGAAACAAACAGAGAACCTCTAGTACAGGCTAAAGTAAATAATAACTAACTTCAGTAACAATGGCAGATACTTCCCTTATTTACTATCTCCACTGGTCAGCATCGTGAAAGTCAGCTGTTTGGTTGTGTCTAGCAACTGCTAACATATTTACAAAGTTGGTTTCAACCAGAAACATGCTGAATATGCAGACATCTCCTTACACACATTTGTTCTAGTCAGCATTTTGAAGCAAAGTTTTGGCAAGAAAGAATATCAAAATATGAGAATACATGACAAAGGGCCAGGGAAGTGCCCTGCAAAATCTTAACCCAAAGGGAAAGAGAAGGGAAGAGGTACTAGCAAGACAGATATTGAAGGAGTGATTAGATAGGAAGAGAATTAGCTAAGAAGTGAGTTCTAGAAACAGATGACGTAAAAAGAATCAAGGAGCTGGGTAATCAACAAGCATGGAGGATGGAATAGAGGCCCTTAGACATAGTTATGAGGAGGTCATTGGTGATTTTGTTGAAAACACTCTCGGCTGAGTGTAGAGGGTGAATTTTGGTGAACGCGTCCTCTTCCTGCTTGACCTCTCTACTACTTTTAATACTGATGGAGGAGGTTGAGAGAGAAGTTGGAGGAGAGGAATTTGTCTCATTTCTGTTACCTTTCTTCTGAGTACTCTGCTTCAGCACTTGAGTAGGAGTTGTATCTAGAGGGCAGATCCAGGAATTGGGAAGTTGCCAAGTAAAAACCAGCCATGGACCAGATTTGCCAACAGTCTGGACCTAAACATTACCTACATAATACTGAAGCTCTAGTTCATTTTACCTGCCCAGTACAATTAACAGAGTAGGCCAACATTCAGCATGCTAAACTAGTGCTGGGGAATTACAATTCTAAAACCATATTTCCATGAAGCGGTAAAACTATAAAACCTAGACCTGAGAGATTGCCATCATTTAGATAACTACCAAATATAGAATTTTAATAACTGGTGGGAAAAGGAAGCAGGAATCTCCACAAATGGAGAAAATTCAATTAGAACCTTTCCTGTTGAGGCAATAGTTAAAGAAAAATTACTCTGGGAATATTAACGTTTTCATAAACAATTTTCATTTCTACAGAGAGTAACCCCCTGTCTACAGTCCTGATTAAAGGCATCTGCTAGGAGTAATTTGTAGCTTTTAATAGCTATAGGTTTGACGCTATGTTTGGTGGGGGGAGGAGGGGCGTTTTTTGAAGCTCAGGTTAAAAAACTGTTCGTTTCTTTTCATTTTGCCCTAATGACTTATCTTACAGAAGGAGATCTAAACACTTCTCTAGAGCAATTTGATTTATGATATTGAACTGATCTGCTGCGGTGTTGCAGATGTGCCTTTACAGATTTGGTGTCAAAAGAGTTTCAGTAACAAAAAACATAGAGGCATGCAGACTATTGACAGAGAATCAATTCCATCAGTGTCTAAGTCCTCCTTGCACAATAGAGGCTACAAATGGTCCCGCTGTTACTAACAGTGCTGATGCTTGAATAATTAATTACCATTGTCACTTTAAACATAAAACAAGGTAGCCAGGAAAATGTTTCAGGCTGATAGCCAGAGAAGTAAGCCTAAGAAACAAGGGATAGTGTCCTTACTATCGGTATGAAGTCATACATCCCCTTTGCTGTGATGTTCCACTTTATCTGTGATTATATCCAGACACCAAGTGGCAGTGCCCCCAATGTGCAATTCATGGCACTTGATGTAATGGGACAATCAACGTAAAGAGAATTGCCACTTTATTTCCAGGTTCCTTTATGTTCCTTGGAGACTTCATTGACTGAGTTATGTCTTGTACTAACTAATCCAAAGAAATAGCCCTTTTGACACAGTCCAGCAAAAGCCAAACTCTTTTTTTAATTTAAAAAATATGACACAATATCTATAAATCAATACATAAAGAACTGGCAGCCTTCTGCCATTATATAGTGAAACATGACTTTCCTGTATGTTCTTCACATCTGACTAATCCTTCTATTGGAGCCATTTAAGACATCAGTCTTGCAGCCCAAATATCATCATAACTTCATTTTTTAAAATTTAACATACATGCTGCCTTATAGATTTGGTGTCAAAAGAGTTTCAATAACAAAAAACAGAGAGACATGCAAACGTATGACAAACGATCAATTCTATCAGTGTCCAAGTCCTTCTTGCACAATATAGGCTACAAATGGTCCTGCTGTTACTAACAGTGCTGATGCTTATATAGGCAGCATATATGTTAAATAAAAAAAGATGAGGTTATTATGACAAGTTGCAGGGTATGTCGTTTCATTGGATGAGTGACACTTAAGTCTTATGCTTGAGGTATATGTATCTCAAGCATAAGACTTTTAAGAGTCACTCATCCAATGAAACAACATACCCTGCAACTTGTATCAATAACCAGAAGACACAAAGTATCAGTTACATTGAGATGTATTAGGGAAACCATATTATTTTAAGGCTGAATAACAAAGTGGCAAATAATGATCTTGTGAAATTGCTATTTATTTATCTATCGGGGGTTGGACTAGATGACCCTTCAGGTGATCCTTCCAGCGCCAATCGTATGAGTCTTCAGTCTCTAAGTGTATTATTGCAAATGAAGTTTGCAAGTGTGAACAAGTATTTGTTTGCAAATTCATTCAGTACAAGCCAGCCAATTGCCCCTGCATTGACAAAAAAAAGCACAGACACATAAAATTATTTTGGATGACAAAATACTCCGGTGTGTGAAGTTTCCTATTATTTTGGTCTACATTTAGCATTGTGTATCTCTTAAGAAAAAGAAAAAGAAAAAGAGGCTTAGAAATTATTAATTAATTGCCATTAATGTGCCAAGTGCATTGCAGCATAAACAAAGATGGAGTCACTGCACTAAAGGGCTTGTAATTAACTAGCAGGCTAACACAATAGCACTGGGAAGAGATGTAGAGAAGAAGTAACACTGATGGTAATATGAGTACTAATCTGGGTAGCTAAAGAATGAGGCTTATACTATATATTCATTTATTGGTAATCTGACATATAAAATTATAATTTCCAAACTTTGGAGTTGTTATGGGTGAGATCAAAAAGGTACTTCCAGACATAAGGAATTCTACCAGAATTCTTTCAAGTTTAATGTAGAATTTTGGTGATAATATTTCAGGAAAAAATCTCTTAAGGGAAAAGCCTACTTCAAAAAAATATGTAACAGATGCACATTCTTTTGAGTCTTACAGATTTGAAAGTAGAAATGTCCTGTACTTGTCTGCAATACCGTTAAGCTCCTTAGTGACACAGTTCTACTCTGGGTTGCTTCCTTAGAATCCCACTAAATGTGAGAGACATCGTCTACTGTACAGGAGTTTCATTAATGGATGAAGACGTATGGGAGTTCATTTGGATGAAATTCAACTCTACTGCAGCAGTGTCTGAGAAGAAAATACTGTTAGAAGCCTTAACTTGCAGTGATGACAGAAACTTATTAAACAGGTGACAAGACCTATTTACGTGCTTCCAACTCTTTAAAACTGATTATTCTAAAAAGATCTCGGTCATCTCAGTATTTATCTGTAAATAAGAGCACAAATATCTTGAGCACAAATATATATTTTTGCTGAGCTTCTCTCAAAATTTTGTGAACTTTACTGAATCTTTGGATAAATATCCAACATTCAAGGTGTTGACTTTATAGCAGCTTGAAACCAAGCCTTTCATGTGGGCTTCACCAAATAACATTTGATGGACTTCACCAAACAACATTCATAAAATATATTTCACGTATCTTTATTTATAGCTTAAATTATCGACTCTACTTTATCTATCTATCTATCTATCTATCTATCTATCTATCTATACAAATATGTCTTTAGTCCAGTTGGGGGGTGGAGGTGTCAAGATTTTTCTTCCAAATATATGGCTGATTTTTGGACTTTCACAAATAAAAGCAAACACTTTCCTGTTAATTTCAGTAACCATCTAGTTGTCAGTAATCTTTACAGGGAATTTCAAGATGTTTTATGGTTTGACAGTGACTTTTTTATCTTTTTGGTAAAACTTAAATATATTTTTTTCTTCATATTCCCCATTAAAGGCTTCTCAACTTGTCTCTCAACTCAGAGGTTGTCCTGGATCAGGATGCAATTGATGTCATAATCCACGTAGCTAGAAATCCACATGGAAGGGATCTTGCTTGGAAGTTTTTTAGAGAAAAATGGAAAATATTAAATGCCAGGTAAATATGAAAGGTTAAAGATTAGCATCTTATTTTGTGTATGTATCCATACCCATGTATCCATATTTCTAATCTATTATTTCAGTTCATCTTATACAGATCTATATGCATATAAGCAGGGACCCATGTTCACTGCATTTTCCCCATTGCTGCCAATGGGCACAACGAATATGGGTTCCTGCCTATAAACAAGTATGAAATGCATATGGGTGTGTATATATGTTTGTATGTAGTAGAGATGTGAAAATTCAGGTTCAGCGAGACCTGTCACATTAGAACTACCCTCATTGTGACCCCCCATTAGTGGAATATAGTGGCAGATAGTTTCCAAAATGTCTGGACTTGCAGATAACAGACTCCTCCTGGGGCTGGTACTGGTGCAGATAGGTGGGGACAGTGCAACACCCTCAACCCCAGCCTTCATCTCTCCTTAATCAGCAATGGAGCTGGAGCTACTGTGAGTGAATTAAGAGACTCCCATCTGCCCTCACCAGCCCATGCTGTAACTTCAGCCGGGAAGAGACTCAGCTCCCAAACACACAAGCTACAGTTTATGGAGCTGAACCCTATCCTTGGCTGAGGAGAGACACTCACAACTCTGGATATTTTGGGTCCAAGACATCTGGAATTGTGAGCTGCTACGTAGGTAAATGCATCCATTTAATCAAAGATGCCCCTATATATTTACTTGTCTCTGTCAGTTCTGTATATGAACATTGTTGTATTTGTGTGTGTGCATTAATACCTGTTGTATGTATGTCAAATGGACGAGTCCTCCTGTGAGTGAAGTTTTCCTTAGTAAGGACCCCAGGACAAATCTATACTTTGACAGGGCAATGTAAAGTTTTTCTTTCAAAAGGAGAAGTATTGAGCCTATCCAGTGGTTAATATGTAAAAGGTGAGGTGCTGGGGACTAAGACCATACTAAAAATCCCACCCCTCAACTCTTAGAAACATAGGGGATGCTCAGAGAGTCTGAAGAAGCTGTCCTACCAGGCCCTTCCATTGCCCTAACTCAGGGTTGAATTGTGTTTGATGGTGGACTTACACCCAGAACTGGGCAACCTTGAGGTGACTACTGCCAAGCCAGGAAGGGTACTGTGGCTACATCCCAACATGAAAACAGGTGCCAAGACTGGCCCTGGGAAGTCCTGGCACAAATTAAACCCTAAGCATATCATGGCATAGTTTCCCTTCCTTCCAGTTATCCACAACGTTCACGCACTTTACTGACCAAAGGTTTGGACTGAAGCCCTGACTGAGAAAGGTGGAGCATACAAATAGAAACTATCATTTCTAGATGGTGCGTCACTCACCATCCTTCCTCTCTTTTTGCAGGTCATTCATCCATCACGCAAAGTGAAATATTTGATATTACAGTAAAACCTCTGTAATCTAAATCAATCCTTATTCCAGATGTGTTATGTCCCTTACTGTTTTCAGAGCTGATTAACACTGAACAGATATGCTACATGTCCTCTGTGAAATAGGGGATGTAAAATATAGTCTAGAATAAGGAAAAGCTTTCATCCTCACATAGTCAGACATCTCTGGACAAAAAGCAGGTTCCCCAAGGTCTTCCGCTGTACAACAGAGGATATATTTAAAATAATATAAATTGGAACAGCTTGGTCTTTTGAACATTGGCCACTGCATGTGTCCAATACATTTGCTACTATATTTTAATATAAAAATCCATAGTAGTAGTATTTTGGCAAAAGCCATAAATAAACACTAACTAACTAACGTAGTAGTTAGTATTATACTAAATATGATACTCAGAATGCATTCCTCCACCATTAAAGCCAATGGATCTTTTGCCTTTGACTTTAGTTGGTCATGGGTTTGCACCCTATATTGTTTTGATACATTTGGCCCACAGCAATGTCCTGCCTTGAGTATGACTCATCTTGAAAAGTAATTTATACTACTCTGCAGCCTTGTGCCTCTTGCAGACATGTCTGAGCAAAATGAGTTTGAAATGTTACATTTCTGCTATTAGAACATTTTACACTTGTTTTGCACATTTTATGTAACTACAAAAGGCAGTGGAGAAACAAGCCATCTGAGTGTGTTTTCAAATGTGACGGTGGCATGATTTAACCTGCATAGGGATGGGCGAACAGAATGCGGTTTGGATGTTTGGTTGTTCGGTTCGAAACCCGAGTTCGGGTTCGATGGTTTGATTCAGCCAAATTCGGGTTGGCCGAACTTGGCCAAACAGTCAAAAATAGCGCTATCGAAAATGAAAACGAAGACTGAAACCTAATTTTTTGCCCTGAAAAGATGTTTTTCCTGCCCCCGAACTGTTCGGTCATTCGAGAGTTCGGTTCAGACATTGGGTTCAGATGTCCGAACAGACCAAGTTCAGTCTGAACATCCGAACCGCATTCGCCCATCACTAAACCTGCATTAGGGGCCACCATCACATAGAAAAGTGCCTGACAGATATTTCCCCTGGCTGGCTCATGATTGTGGTGGGGACTAGCCTGAACTGTGACTTGGGGAAATTCCTGGGTCACAGCCTGGACTAGCCCCCACCACAGTCAGGATCCAACTGCCAAACCTAAAGTAAAGTGGGCTTTCACATTTGAAAGCCTGCTTTACTCTCTACAGTCCAGAGTGCGAGGCACCATGGTGGCTGTCATTGGCCACCATGGCCAACTCTCAGGGAGGGGATGGGCCTCTACACACAGCATAGGGGTGAGAGTGGGGAATGGACACACATCTGCCCATCTTCCCACCCTACCCAGTGGGTAGGCCCCCATCACATCAGTTCGAGGGCCTGACCGAATCCTGACCATAGTGCTGGTCTAGCACCAGACTGGGTCAGTCTGTGGCAGCACTTATGCGCCATCAAGTTAGTTTTCACCCTAAGAGAAGTAGTAGTAGGAGTACCCAGAAGTCCTTAGTTCAGACCCTTCCAAACTGTGGATTGGGACTGCCCATGGAGTCAGGATTGCAATTGATATTTGATACACTTTTCAACTTAGTGGGTGAAAATACATGTTACAGCGAAGCGCCGCCATCACAAACCACTCCGAACCGGGAAGCCGCTGACAATCCAGTCAGGATTGGATCAGTCTGTGGAACAAACGTTCATGCTACCAGGCCAGGAGGGAGGCAGGGAGCCACACAAACATGCAGCCAGCTGGCTTCACCCCCGCGCTGCACCCATCAACCTTCCCCCCCCCTATGACAGGCAGCCGTGGTAGCCAGTAACGGCTGCCATGATGGTGACTACTCAGTACCAGGCCAGAAACCAGCACCAACACACCCAGGAGAACTCTGGAGCAAACATCTGGACTGCCCCCAACAAAAATGATGATGGCCCATGGGTTAAAGTGGGTCCAAGCGTGCCTAAGTAGGCCACTGCCATGTTTGTTTAACCCCCTTTGTTGTTTTCTGGGGATATGGGATTAAAATGAAGCTACACCAGCAAAACCCAAAATTTGGAAACCACTGCCTTAGATGTACTGTGTCGAAAGGCATTGTCGGCGCACCCCCAGAAAGAAGACAGGAGACAGCTCTTGGATTGAACATGGCCGCACACTTTATTAATCCAATTTACAACAATCAAATTTAAGTGAGGGGGTAAGATCGCCTATTGTGATTCAGGTCCAGTATCAACTATACAGTCAGAACTCAATAACAAACAGAGGAGGTCTCGATATACCCTCGATAACCTCCTCACAAATTAAGGCCTCCCCTTCGCCCATTGCTGAGGGCAGGGCCAAAGGGGATGCAGTCCTTCAGAACTTGAGTAAGGCATCAGGTACCTGCCAGTGGGGGCCATACTATGCCCTACCACCTTGCACCGTCACCCTTACCCCAGAGAACCAGCGCTTTGCCTGCCATACCCTGCAATGCGTTAAGTGTGGCTCCCCCATCTCTTAAGGAGATGCCTCCTACAAACAACTTATTCTAATTCCCAACAGATACTGGACCCCCGCAAGGGTGCGACAAATTAAAACCAACAATAACATCCTAATAGCAATACACCACACCATCTAATGGCCAACCAAATTACCCAATACTAGGGGTGGGAAACTGGTAGAATCCGGTATCTGATAATGCCGGTATCGGGCGTACCGGCATTATCGGATTCGACCCGGTAATCCGGACCCGGTACCGGATTTCGGGGTACCGGATTTTTTTACATTGCAGCCATTTAAAAATGGCTGCAATGTAAAAAAAATTAAAGCCCCAGCAAAAAAGTTTTTTAAAAAAAAACCCTCCCCGAGTCCAGGCTGCGCGGGTGGAAGGGGGGACACCCCCCACCCACCCTGCCCAGCCTGGATTTTTGTTTTTAAAAAAAGAGTAAAGAAAAGACCCAGAGGCGAGGCGAGGCGAGCCCACCCCCCAGCACCAGCGGCCGCGGCGTCCCCGCAGCCGCCGGTAAGTATGACCCGATCCCTGGGGGGGGTGTTTAACACCCCCCCCCCCCCAGGGATCACCCCTACAGTGCGCTTGCCGCTTACCTTTGGGAGCTCCGGCGGCGGCGGGCGGTCCGGCGGCCTCAGCGCCGGCTGTGGCTGCCGGCGTCAGGACGCTCTAGGCCTTCCGGTGAAACCCGGAAGTTCCCCGGAAGGCCTAGAGCGTCCTGACGCCGGCAGCCACAGCCGGCGCTGAGGCCGCCGGACCGCCCGCCGCCGCCGGAGCTCCCAAAGGTAAGCGAAGCGGCGCACTGACCTTTAGTAGGGGTGATCCCTGGGGGGGGGGGGGTGTTAAACACCCCCCCCAGGGATCGGGTCATACTTACCGGTGGCTGCGGGGACGCCGCGGCCGCTGGTGCTGGGGGGTGGGCTCGCCTCGCCTCGCCTCTGGGTCACTCTTACTCTTTTTTAAAACAAAAAGCCAGGCTGGGCAGGGTGGGTGGGGGGTGTCCCCCCTTCCACCCGCGCAGCCTGGGAGGGGGAGGGAATTAATATTTCATTGGTTTCAATGGGGACACAGCGCCCCATTGAAACCAATGAAATAAAACCGGTACCGGTTACCGGATTTAATCCGGGAATCCGGTTTTCTTAGAACCGGTAACCGGTAAATCCGGTAACCGGTAATGGGCCCGGGGTCCCACCACTACCCAATACTGTTAGGAAGGCAAAAAAACAAGAAGGCCCTCTGACCAATTCTTCTTGCCAAAAATTCCTTCCTGGCCCATTCTAATGCAACCAGTAAAAAACACAGTATAAGGGAAGGGTGGGTGGGTGCTGCTCTTGCCTAGAATGAGCGGGGAATGCTCCGTGCGGGCGAGTCGCAGACATGTGACCCCTGCCTGGCCAGTCAGAGGCCTTCATTCTCTCGCTGACAGCTTGGACTCTGCGACGGTGGCTGCAAGCTGCCATCATCCTGCTCTCCTTCCTTGAGGAGGGGAGGAGCGCGCCCCACCGCCAAAATGACGGCAGAGTGCAATTAGAGTGCCAGAAACATTTAATTCCTGATTCTGTAATGTCATTCCTGTTATCTCTGAGACTTTGGCAAGGAGTGTAGCTGATTGAGCAGTATTTTCCTACTACAGTATTTTCAACAAACAAAATCACTTTTCATTTGCATTAAATGAGTAGCATTATTGGGAGGGGAAATGGTTTGGGTTATATTTTACCTGACGTTTTGCAAGTAGTGGATATGAAAAAGCTACCTTGGGTAGTGAATATTTTCTTAATAGTGATGGGTATAATCAGGTGCCCAAGATATTGCATGTCAGTTTTCCAGCGCTGTAATTCACTGGGATGTGCTTTTCAAGATAAAGAGTGTTATTTCTTATTCACACTGTGGGTACAGTGGAAGCTGTTTTAAAAATTAAATCCCTGCAACTGTTTTCATAAGGTCACTTCTGTAAAGGGGATTGGTAACCTTGTCAAAAGGCCCCATCAAGAGGAGCTTCCAATTTTCCAAACAGTCAGTTATGAGGCTGAGCTGAGAATGTAACAATAACGGACTCTGTTAGGAAACCCAAACATGCTTAAAGGACCGTGAAATCCATACTTCTTCCCATAGGAAATGTTTGCCTCTGGATGTCTGTATATGTCAATGTGACTGAAGCCTTGGAAAAAGAGATGTGCCTGCTGAAATAGCCATGAATAATTCAGGTATCAGGGAACAGGAATGTTGTTACCTTTAGCACTGTTCCCCACACACAAGCTCCAGGTAACAAGCAAAGTGCCCTTATAAAGGAAACCTTTCCAAAACAACAGGTTCTTTTTGGTGCTTAAATGGAGCTTTAACACTTTGACTCTGGGTGCTATCTTCCTTCCATTAAAGTCAATGGCTCAGCACCCATAGACTTTAATGGATGTTGAATTTGTGCCCTGCCTGTCACTGCCGAAACTATTGAGGGGAGTTAATTTTAGTATAAAGTTGATATATAAACAGAACAGAAGACTGTAGTTGTGATGGTATATTTCAGCTTGAAATATGAATTGGTTGTCTAAATATGTGCAGGAAAAGCAAGTTAGTGGGCATAATTCTGCATTCAAATACTCTTATGCAGTTGCCAATGAAGTCCAGTAGAGTTGTGTGTGAATGTCTGAGAGCAGAACTTAGTTCCCTTTAAACACAAGAGAGCCCAAAGGGTGGCAAGTAAGTTAGGTATTTTTTCTAGAACAGAATCAGTATACCGCTCATCAGGTAGATTTTACTATACTCAGTTGTAGAACTGCTTAGTTACTGCTGGTGCTAACTGGTTTTAGTCCTTAGCAAGAGACTACAGGAGAAACTCTGATCACATCTACAGAATGGTTATGGATTAAGTAAATGAGATTGCTGAACGGAAGAATGGGGAAAAGAACACAAAAACACAATCTGGATAGTCTTCAGTTGCAGAGGTAGCTCTGACTACTTTCCTGGATTGCCTTCTCCTCCCACTTTCAGAGTTTAGAATTTAAGTGGACTAGTACCTTTGGAGCCAACCTTCATTTAGCTAGAATGCTTGTGTGGTAATGTTTGAGATCTGTGTAATCAGCCAGCTAGTATTTATACTAATTCAGTACATGTGTTTGTTTTTCTGCCTCTGAAGATATGGAGAAGCATTATTTATGAATTCCAAACTTATCAGTGGAGTCACAGAATTCCTAAATACTGAAGGTGAACTAAATGAGGTAAATATTACACAATTTCAGTGCTTAAGGTCATTTTTTAATGTTTTACATCTTTTTAATGTTTTCATTCTTGAAGACTTAGGTAGTATCAACAAGGTCTCATACCACTCAGAGTCAAGCAAAGCTCTTGAGTTTCCTTTCCACCTCTATAATGCTGGAAGCCAGCAGGTCTTCATTTTCCTAAAGACAAATTGGGACATTCAGATATATCTATAAAAATGATTTAAAATCTGATTGGTGCTGAATTCTTCCGTGCCCTTCAATTCTTATGAACCTTAGTAAGATCTCAGTTGTTGTACTCAGACTCTTGCAGAATTAGCCTCTTTAACGTTAACAAAGACACAAAATGCTAAACTCAAATTTTAAGATATGTCTTACAAAGACGCACGGTCTCTGGAACAGAAAGATACCAGTATTTTGCTAACATTGGGTATTTTCAGACGTTACGAGATCACGCTCAACCACAGTGAACCACGCTCAATCCCGCGGCGGGGCCAAAATGCCCTGAATGTCTGTTCAGCGGCCTCCAGATGTTCACCACGATCAATACCCACATGGGGTCAATTTCAACCATGCTTCCGGGGCTCCCCAACGGACAATCTCCGAAAGCGTGTTCAAAGAGATTCCCAACGGGAAACAACCAAAAATAACATCTGGATGGCAATCACCGGCCGGAATTTTAAAAAATGATTCCCAGCTGGGGACAAAGCACGCAGCGTCGCTGCCAGGCAACCAGCAACAACGCAGCCACCGGAGGGAGATTTAAAGGGAAATCTGCAGCAGGGAAGTGTGACGGGATGGAGTGAGGAGGGAGGCGGAAGAGAGCAGTGGAAGAGAAAGCGAAGGAGGAGGAGGCAGTCGCAGCGGTGGAGGGAGCGCAGGCGGGGGTCGTGCTGAGGATGGAGGAGGCAGAGGGACAACACCCGCTGCAGCCGGGACAGGATGCCCCGGGGACAGCAGCCAGACTGGGGAAGGAGGCACCCCGGAAACGGGTAAGGGGAAACGGAGAGGGGAACAGGGGGCTCAGGGGCACCAAAGGGGGGCAAGGGTCCAGCCCGGGCTCCCGGCAGGGAGGAGGCGAAAGGGGGCGCCCCGCGAGAGGGGCCAGAACCACACCCAACCATAACCCCCCCCACCCCCTGCGTCCCACAGACACAGAAAAGGGCCCGGGTGGACGATCCCCCGGAGGACACCAGCCCAGCCCGGGCGGAGGAGGAGGCGGTGGAGGAGGAGGAGGAGGACTCACAGGGGAGACAAGGGAGGAAGCCCTACCACAGAGGGGACCAGTGGGGGCTGCAGGAGACCTGGGACTTCATACGGATCTTGGGGACCCTGGAGTACCAGCTGGAGCTCGCGCTCAACCAGCGCAACAAGCATGTCTACCAGGACATAGTGGGGGACATGGAGACGGTGGGGCACCATCACACCGTGGCACAGTGCCGCTCCCAAGGCCAAGGAGCTGAAGAGGGGGTACAAGGCTATCTGGGACAACAATAGGCGGTCCGGACACGGAGCCCAGACCGCCCCCTTCTATGATGCCCTGGACCAAATACTCCACATGAAGGGGTCGATAGTCGCCCCATGGCTCTTGGGGAGTGCAGTGGTCCAGGACAGGGAAAGGGCCGAGGTACCCCCACCCCTCACCACCCCCCTGGTAGACACAAGCTCCAGGGCCCCAGACCCCCAGGAAAACGCCCTGGGACCTCCGGCACCTGCAGGCCCCCCCCCCCCNACCGGCACCCTCATCACCCTCAGCCAGTGGTCCATGGGGGAACACTCCCACACTGAGGGTCCGGCCTCGGAAGGATCTGAGACTGACATTGAGGGTAAGCAGGTGATCTGGAGGGGAGAGCGACCAAGCCCACAGGGGGCAGGGGCCAAGGGGGGGATGGATGGGCCAGCCCCAGCCCCCCAAAGGCAAGGTGGCAAGGGGGCCCGGGCCGCGGTCACCCAATTGCACAACCCTACACCAACAAGCCCCCCTCTTTGCCCACAGGGCATGGAACACCCCGGTACAAGACCCAGGCGGGTGAGCAGGCAGAAGAGCCTGGCCAGCAGGTGGAGGAACCAGGTGAGGCATACGGTCTGGGTGGGAGGGTCCTCCTGGGTGCAAAGAGGGGGTCCCCGGACAGTCAGAGGGGGTAGGAGGGGCTGGGTGACACGGCCGGGGGTCCACGGGGCCCCATCCCAGACTGGGGACAGGCCCCCGGGACAGCATTGGACTCACTGTCCTGTACCCACAGGGCAACCCCAGCAACCAGCGTCTCCAGGGCCCCCAGCACAGCGCATGAGGGAGCACCGGGCATGGGTCCGCCGGTGGAGGGAGGACCAGGTGGAGGATATCGTCCGGACCTCGGCAGAACAAGGAGAGGATGATAGCGGCCGTGGACCGGATGGAGGCGGCCATCGAGCGGTCCCTGGAGCGGGTGGAGGTGCGGGACATGAGGCTCCAGGCCAAGGTGCGCCTGGAGCAGAGGCAGGAGCGCTGGGAGCACAGCAGGCAGGTGGGAGCACTCATGCGGCTGGAGCAGGCCATCACAGGCATGGTGCGGGAGCACTCTGCCAAAATGGACAGGTCCCATGATATTGGGACCTCCCTGATCCTGCACACAGGCACCATGTGTGCCTATGTGATGGCAGCCACCCCCACCCCCCGGGCACCCTGCCTGCCCAGGTCCCCATGCTGGGCCCCTCGGCGCCCCCACCACATGCCCTGCCGTCCGAGCCGCCCCCACGCCGTCAGGGGCCACGCATCCACCTCCCGGTCCCCCCTGGCCTCTGGAAGGTGCAGCCGCTAAGGGGGACACCCCAGGTCCAGGCCCCGCCCTCCCCCCAGCCACATACCCCCTTGCCGGACCAGGAGAAGGCCCAGGACACTGCTGGGAACACGGACAGCAGGGGGGAGGGGAGCTCACAGAGCTCCATGGCAAACACCGGGTGCTCACAGGGCCGTCCCAGGAAACGTGGGGGACAGGGGGAGGGGGGGCACTATAGGGGGCAGGGCACAACTGGGGTGGAGGGAGAGGGGTCAGGTGCACATGTACACATGGGTGAAATAAATTGTGTTTGCACTATGTTGCATCCCGAGCCCATATGTGGGTGATGGGGTGTCGACCCCCACCCATGCAGGGGCCAGACCAGGGAACCCCCGGGGGTGGGCCGGGGAGGGGCAGCCCTTACACCTCGGCCTCCCGGCTGATATGCCTTACCAGGGTGTCCCGGATGCGCTTGGCATAATGGTACTCCCTGGGGTTCTCGGCGTTCACGTACAGGGCCAGGAGCCCGGTTGGGTTTGGGGTATTCCAGGGCTGCCACCTCGGTCTTGCACACGTTGTGGAGCACACAGCAGGCACCCATCACCAGGGCTGAGGTCTCCACGGTGTAGTCTAGCCGGCCAGCGAGGCTCCTCCAGCGCTGCTTGAGGGCCCCGACGGCTCGCTCCACCACGGTCCTGCTGGAGCACAGGCGGGTATTGTATAGCACCTCCGCAGGGGTACATGCGACAAGGTAGACCTTAAATAGCCACCGGGTGAGGGGGTAGGCAGGGTCACCCAAGATACAGGGGGGCGTTGGTACCCCCTCGATCCAGGTCATCCCTATGTCAGCAAAGTACCCCCCGGAACATCCGGGCATAGAAGGGGGAGATGGTTATGATCTGGGCGTCGTGACTGCGGCCGGAGTTGCCTGTGAAGATGTCTATGAACCAGCCCCGGTGATCCACAACCGCCTGCAGCTGCAGGGAGTGATACCCGTGCCTGTTCACATACTCTGCAGCCTCCCCTGCGGAGGGGCGGAGGATCTCTATGTGGGTGCCGTCCTCATCTCACATGCAGTTAGGGAAGCCTCCGGCCGCGAATCCTGCCATCACGGCCCCCTGGTCCACCAGCTGGATCGTTCTGTCCAGGAGCATGCCCTCCACAGCCTCGCACACATCCCGGAGGATACAGGCAACGGTGCTCAGGCCTACCCCAAAGTGCTGGGAGACGAACCGGCAGGAGTCGGGCGTTGCTAGGGCCCAGACCCCTATTGCCACCTGCTGGACAATGGGGATGGGGGTCCTCATGGGGGTGTGCTGTCGCTCCAGCTAGGGCGTAAGGAGATCAGCGAACCAGAGCAGGGTGAGCATGTCCATCCTAAAGTGGACCCTCCAGGCTGCCTCGTCCCACTGGGCCAGCACCCTGGCCCACCAACCCTGTGCCCGCTCAGCGACCCATATCCACCTGTCAATGGGCATAGCGAGAAGGGCTGCCCGGCGCATGGTCTCCCTCCCCCACTGGAGGTGCCCGGCCACCTCGCGGAGCACCGTGGGCCAGGTTCAGCCCCGGCTCACAGCCTACCAGTCTGCCCCGGAGAGTCTCTGCGCCCTGAGCCAGGCGAGGGCTCTCCTGCGGCCATGGTGGGCCCTGCGGGTCCTTGCAGTCCTCCAGGCCAGGGTAACCCACAGGTGGGCTCCCAGGTGCAGCTCCGTGGTAAGGAGGCGCAGCTGCTCGGTGTAGTCGTGGTACCACTCGGCTGCGAGCGCGAGGTACATCCAGTAGGTGGCTGCCCTGTCCCGCTCCATGGTGGTGGGGGCCCCAGAGGTTGGGGGATGGTTATGATGGCCCTCTGATGGCCGGGTGGGCCAGGGCCTAGCCCCCAGCCGGGCGGGCCTCCCAATGCGGTGCTGGTGTCCGTAGGCGTGTGGTTGGATGCACCTGCTGCCAGCGCATGGGGCCGTGTGCTCCTTGTGCAGCTGCATGCCATCAGCCATCACCACCACTACCCCCTCCCTGTTTGCAGTGCCGTGTCCTTGCTGGCCTGATTAGCCGTTCTGTGTGCGCGATTGTTTTCTGCAGCTGTGCCGGGTCTGCACCCCACGCCTCACTCCATTGTGCTACAGTGTTGCAGCCCGTGGCTGCCTGTCCTGTCCTTGGGACCCCTCGGAGGCTCCCCCGGCCCTGGAGGGTATGTGTGCTCCCCTGTCTGTGGTGTTATTCTTCCTGTCTCTCTGGACCATGGCTGGTTGTACATCCACCGGGCTCCCGCTTCCCGGCCCCCATGGGGCCCCCCATAGCTGGACCTTCCACAAGATCATGTCCCTGTGTGACCTGTAGCATACCCCGGCCATGCAGCTGCTCCTGGGCTGCCCAGACAGCCATTTGGGTGCTTATTCGAGCCCGAGCTCTGACCTTCGCTGCTTCGGCTATGAGGCAAGCGCTCATGATTGCCGGCTGCATGCGGAGACTCTGGGGCTGGTTCCCTTCCCTGATGGGCACATCCCAGAGATGAGGTGCTCTCATGTGGCCTGGTCCGTGTCTGAGACCGTGTCTGCGCTGTCTGTGTGCAGCCTGGCCACCTACACGATCTGCCTTGCGGAGGGGGGCCCTGCCTTGGCCGTGTCCTATTTTGGCTGGGTTCATGGGGCCCGTGGGTACCAGCGCTCCCGTGGGGCAGTGTACCACCAGCTGTTGGAACTGGGACAGCTTCCGTGGCCCCCTGCTGCTGACTGCTGTGTGTCAGAGCCTACCGCGGCAGAGCTGTCGGGCGTGTGGTCCCGTTCGGATGTGCAGTTGGGGCTGTCCATGCAGGATCCGTTCGAAGCCTACTACCTGATCGCCCACCACACGTCCTTGTTGGGGTACTGCCGGGGCATGATCCATTGGCCCCACCTGGTTCACCGGGCAGGACACCTGGCCCCTGGGCCCGTTGTGGCCCCCAGAAGCTGGCTGTGAGTCCCGGTGTGCCTCCCAGCCCCCTGGTTGCCTGCCCCCGTGTGGGCTTCTGCCCTTGCCCAGGGGCTGGTCTCTGCTGGCTGCTCCCTCCCTGATTTCTCTGCCGTGTTGCTGTGCTGCCTGCTTCCCAGGGTGCTGCTGCCCCTGCCTGTGGCTCCGGCCCCCTCCAGGCCTCACCTCCCGGTCTGCCTCCACACCCGGGGTTCCCCTCCATGGTTGCCTTCCCTGGTGCCTGGGTCTGGCGCTCTGCATGACCTCGCCAACCCACATGTGTCCAGTGGACTGTCCCCACCCGCCAGTGCTGCCACTAGCTGTCCCTCCCTCTCCCTTGGGTGTCTGTGTGACCTCGGGGTTCTGGGTCCCCCGGACTGCCCCTCGCTCCTTCCTCCAGGGGGGGGTGTGCATCCTTGGATCTGCAGCGCTGCACCGACCCTCCTTCCTGCCCTCCATCAGCCCCTCTCCGGGTGTGGGGTCTATGTGTGCCTCCTGGACTGTTCCCGGCCAGCTCGCTGTGCAGTGTGGGCCCCCGCTGTGCCTTGGTCCCGAGTTCCTGGGGCCCCCCGTTCCGGGGCTGCCTGTGTTGCTGTGGGGGTGCCCGTGCAGACAGTTCTGCTGTGGGGGTTGTGGTTGCCGTTGCCTGTGTCCTGCCCTGCCCCTTTGCAGTTTCCCCCCCTCTTCCCTGTTCTGCGCCCCCCCTTGTGCCCGGTGTGCCTTGTGTGTTATCCGGGCACCCGTGTCCCCCTTCCCTTCCTTTCCCTTGTGTGTGTGTGCCCGGGCATGTGCTTGTGCTGTGTGTTCCACTGTGGCCCCACTGTCTGTGTGCCTGTTGTGTGTCGTACCTGTCCGGCTCTTCTCCCTCTCCCCCCTCCCTTCCCGTTTGCCTTGTGTGGGCGTTCCCTTGTGTGCCTTTTGGCTTCATTTGCCCTCAGGCAGCCATGTCTGTGTCCCGCCCCTGCCCGGTGGTTTCTGGGTGTTTTGTCCGCGGCCGGGAATCGGTGTCACGTCTGTTGTGCTGCCCCGGCCCGTGATCTACCGGCTCGATTCCCTGCCGTGTCCCGCCCCTGCCCGGTGGTTTCTGGGTGTTTTGTCCGCGGCCGGGAATCGGTGTCACGTCTGTTGCGCTGCCCCGGCCCGTGATCTACCGGCTCGATTCCCTGCCGTGGTCCCGGTCCCGTCACGTCTGTTCAGGGCTTTTATTCGCCCCGGGGGGTGGTGGTTCGGTTCACCACCACCGGGATTCCACTGTGGTGAACCGGGTGCCCATCACGTCTGAAATCACCCATTGTAGACACACCATCAACCTACTTTTCTCATTCAGAGGAAACACTAGTGCCATTATTCAGTAAACCCAACTAAGGTGCAATATCTGCTGTTACCATAATTTGAGTATCATATGAGACAGAGCTGGTCCTTATCCATTTTGTTGGCACAGACCAGACTTTTTTTGTAAGAAAGTGGATCTTTCTTAAGCTGTGCCAAACCTAGAGTTAATTATCCACTGCTCCTTATGTGGTCTCCCCACTTTTGCATTAGTCAGTGACTCCTTGAATTCAGCCACTGAACAACTAGTCTGTACACTAAGAACCAAAGTATGTTCTCCAAGGCTAATTAAACCTAACCATTATATTATATTATTTGATAAGACTCTTTAGAGGCATTAAGGCTGGTTTAGTTTAACTTTGGCTTATAAAGTCAAATTAGGAGCAATTCCAATGCTCCCAATTTAGTGTCTTTAAGTAGGAGTAAAACTTCACAGCAGCCCAGCTGTCTGCAAAGTGAAGCAGCTGGGCTACAGGAGAGATGGAGGAAATGATGTTAATGTAATCCGGCATTGGCATGTCAATATCTTCCACCACAATTTGAAGCAATCGCATCATACCTAATTGATACAGTCTGCTGTCTTACTGCATTCCATAATAAATCTCTCTGCATAATATTACATTTTCTTCAGTGGTGATCGTAGAGGTTTGTCCTAAATACCTGACTTGTTTACATGCACTAGAAATACCTATTCATTTCCATTCATCCACATTTAATGTGTTCAATTGTATTTCCAGCTAAAGAACTTTATAAAGAGCTATGAGGAGGGAGCCGCTGCCTCTTTCTCTCGAGCTGTGGAAACAGTGGAAGCCAATGTACGATGGCAAATGCTTTATAAAGAAGAACTATTCCAGTGGCTAAGAAAATCCCTGGCACACTAATCTGTGTTTCTAGCTAACCATTTAATATCAAGATTAGGAAGAGGAGGTGCATCATGTGAAATGCTGAGAGTATTTGACCTTGAAATGGTGAAGACAAAATCAGCATTGCAGGGGTTGTTTTCTATTTGCACTGGGCTTTTTTAAAACTGTAAAGAAACTCTTGAAGGAAGAGAAGGTCATGAACGCTTGTGAAACCCAGTCCTCACTGTACATGACCAAATGTGATATTACATGGTGCATGTAAATGTTACAGTCCGTTTGAAAACACTTCAAAGAGTATTTTGTGCATGAGTATGGTCCCTGCCTGTATTCCAGCATGCTTACTTATAATGTCCAAGTTTTGTATGTGAATTCCTGTTACATCAAATATGGGCATTATGCAAAAGCACAAAGAGTATCTATGACAATCAGTGTTGCAAGGAATGGATGGGGAGACAGAAGAGGAAGCACATAGAGCGCCAAACACAAGAGATATAAAGTCACCATTACTTGATAGAGACCAACTATTTCAGGACTCAGACTGCATCTTGGTGATTATTGGAATGCCAGTTCTTTTTCTGAGTTACCAACTGTTATATGGATAGTAGACTACACATTCCCATATTTAAATAAAGGATACATATATACTGAGGGAGAGAGACAGAGTATTCCCATGACATACTGTAATTGCACACGCTCATTTTATTCACTGCTGATCAGCGAAACAACAAATTTAGCTCTCTAGTCATTAATGTATGCAGTGTTTATGATGAGAACTCCACATAGCTGCTTGCACAGAATCCATAAACCACTTTTCTGATGGATTTTATGAGGCAGGGGGTAGTCAATAGGGGTTATTCAACCTGTGTGATAATGCAGTTATGAATGCCCAATATCATAAATACTTATCAAATCCAAATTGTGGTAGCTAAAACGAAGAGGAATTTGCATCCATGAACAAAAAGTGAAAGGTCTTTTGCACAAGGTAGACCAGCCTCTGATAAAAAGGGCACATCATGTTAATTTTCCCCGTGGTTATGTCTGCCTGAGAATTATATTTTTCACAAATGTAAAACTCAAACAGGAATACTGTTGCTGCCAGTATTTATTTTTTAAATATGGATATAGATTTGTAGTGACCAGTCTTAAAAAGAAAAGTCTTCTACTTCTGTTTCACTGATTCATGTAAAGTTCTTCAGGGAAGAAATGCTTTTCTAAACCTTCCTATGCTATGTTTTTACAATTCAGAGGCCAGCAGTATAATGAATCTGCTAGTATTTAATGGCATCCGGCACCATTTGTGCCATCAATTGAGAATGAAGACCTTTCTTTCTCTTAAGACCCAATGCCTCATGCTGCTCAATTAAAAGAGAAGAAAAACCTCACAGATAGCAGATTATGGCAGAGGAGATGAGTTATATAACATGTATTTCTACTTGCTACCTTTTAGCTGCCTATGACCTTGTTGTGATTGCAATATGGGAGATCAGCTTCATACAGTTGAGGATTGTGGCCAGCCAGAATATGGATAAGTCACTTTATCTGGTTGTTCTTTTCAGGAAGCAGTGCAAATCGTATAGTGTATCACAGTAGCAGCAACTCCTCCACAGTTTTTCCATGTGTTAGCTTAGTCATAATGGTCACTGGGCTAGGAGCCAGTCAGTAAAAACATTGCATGGAAGATTGGAGTGCTTCCAGTGCTGTGTGCAAAGAAGCTAATGTGACCTGTATATAGTTGCCCTCATGGAACTGTCAGCCACATCTCCTGACTATCTCGTTTTGCTATTGAGGGTGTTTTCAGACAGACACGTATCCCAGGATAAGAGCATTATCACTGGGATAGTTTGTCCATCTAAACACTGTCAACAGTGATTATTATCCTGGGATAAAAAAAAATATCAGGGTGTTATAAAACCCCAATCTCTGGGGTTTATAACAACCAGTTGTTAAACTGTCCTGGGATAATGTCTGTATGAACGACATATCCCAGGATAGTCAGCTATCCAGGTGATTCATGCTACAGAGTCTAATGGCAAGGTATGTGCTCAGAATGCTCAGCTGCACAGAGGACGTGACATTGCAGAGAAAGGACGTGACATTTGAGTCCCAGAAAACATCACACTGAACTCCGCAGAAAGGCACCGTGGGATTTTAAATTCATCCCAGAAACTCTAATCACAATGTACTGTTCACATGAACTATTCCGAAATTAAGTTATCCCAGGATAGAAAAGTCCGTCTAAACAGGTACCACTTTGTTATCCTGGGATAATAATCACTGGAGATTATTCCAATTATCCTGGGATAGTTTGTCCATCTGAAAACGCCCTGACTGTGCTAACACAAAGCAGTGTAAAACAACTGGCCATGCATACAGACCATAACCTTTTCCTTCTTTTCCTTAGTATATTACAATGTAACCCTAGTTATAATACAGTGTAACCTGAGTGTGCTGCACTGTGTGATTGTGTGACTTTGAATAACCAAAAGTCAAGGGATTCCTTTGCTGTTGTTTGAAATACTGTTTGCAGTCTAGTACATGCTGAACATTTGTGCTGTTTTGCAGTGTTACAGAGTTACTACTTTCCACCCAGAGGTGTTGACTGAAGTTTTCCTTCTCTGTGCTACCTTCCTCACAGGGATGTTCTGAGGCTTAGTCAGTGGTAGGAGAGCACTTGAATATTCTCTGGTGAAAGGTACTGTAGAAGTGCACAGTATTATCTTATGTGGATAACCAAACTCTGCCTCGGTGTTGCACATCTGTAATTTCTTGTTGACAAAATACTGTGCAGATCTGTCATGATAAAAAAAAGGTGCCAATAATCCTGCACTGGCCCATTGGCAAATCCCCATAATGTGTTGCTGCCCAGAGAGGTTTCCAGAACATGCTCAACATAAACTCATTCTGAATTATTATTTTTTTAAAATTCACAATGAATTTCATTGTGTACGTCTGAAAATTGTATTATAGCTTCTTGTTCATTTTTTCTCACCACAGTGTGAACTTCATCCATTTGGGATATAACGTCTGACCTTTCCATCAAAATGGGCTAATATAAGGTGTAGATGAATAACTACCCAAGTATAAATTCCAAAGTATAAATTCTAGCCTGGTGCAAATTCTGGGGCAAGGTGAACCGTTTTTACAAGAGCTATTCAGATATTCTTGGCCTTTAAAAATAAGCTGGAGTTTGATGTAAACCTAACATTTATGTTGCTTTATTAATCTCATAGTGGTTTTGAGCAATTGATCTACTGCAGATATCAAGCTTAACTGTAGCTAATGTGGGTACTGTATAGTGGCTATTGTTGTATTACTAATAATTATTGTTGCATAGTGATGTCAGCACAACTACCATAATTAAGATTGAGTTGGCCATAAAGAACACTTTGGATATTTTAGAACTATTAGCATAGCTAATAATCACAACTTGAACAGAACTACGTGAAGCTGTGCTCTAGAAGCCAAGTTTTATATGTATTATTGTCAATAGCAAATTGTATAATTCTGAAGCAAAGCCATAATTTGTCATCAGCTAGATCCAGGTTCACTTGAGACCTTAATGATTCTTTCAGTGTACCTGATGTGAATTCCACATCTGTAATGAAAGCTGGAGGCGAATTAGGCGTAGCTCTGAGGTTGCTGAGAGTACTTTGCACAGCTGTTCAGATCAACAGAGGATTATGTGGGAGGTTTGCAGGCACAAGTGGCACTTTCGTGACATTTATGTCCTAAGTGCCATGAAAACCTACCCCATGATCTCTGGGGAGTAGATAAATATTTTCCTAACAAAAATTCTAAATAATATGTTTAAGTTTTTAGTAAAAGAAGAGAGAATGATATATAGGGCTTTATACGGACAAGGCTTCTTAAAGATATTAATGTCTAATGATTTTAAATAGAATATTTACAACATTTTCAAAGGTGAACACTTAAATTATAGTGACTTAATTTTTCAGAACCTCCTGATCGGTGAGTGTTCCCACTGAAGCCAATGTAGAGTAGGAAGTGACCAGCATGTCTAAAAGCAGATAATGACCATGAAGCATACAACATAACTTGAGCGTACAAGTGAGCACAGTGGAGTATTTTTTCATGGTTGTGTGGCCGTGCACCAGGTTTTGCTCTCAGTTGTTGATAGAACCACTTGATTACTGTTCTAACTTCTTCCTGCTGCCAACAGCTTCAAAGGGCCATCAGACAGCTGAGGAAGGCTGGGATGCTGCCTATACTACTCACATAGAGCAAGCTCCTTACACAGGCACTTAAGAGGGAGTTACAATAAGAGTTACAGTATCCAGTTTCCATAGTTACAGAGGAATCCCCTACGCAAAAATAATCCAATCTAATATCTGCCAGTAGCCCTGCACCAAGAAGAAGAAAGAAGAAAAAAAGAAGAATTGACCATTACATGCAGATAGCCCAGGTTTTTAAATGTTGATAAAAATCTTTTAAAATAACGCACGCCCTTTCTTAAGTCTAATATGCAAAATTCAGTTTTAAAAAATTGGGGGTGGGGGGTTCAAAGCTGTAAAAAGTATATTTTCAGAGGGATATTTCCTTTTAAATGATGCAAATTCACCATTTGTTGCCACGGAACTTTAAGAAAGACCATAAATGAAGTCATCATAAATTGTGTTTAAGATAATAGGCACTGTAATATCAATGGAAAAGGAAGCTTCATACAGATATTGGCAAATTTAGCAATGGTCAGCGCACATCTATGTTGTGCCAAAGTCAGTGTGGTTTATTTTTCAGATTGCAGTATGTTACTACAACTCTTATAAGAAGAGTATCCCCGCCAGTCCTGCAACAAATAATGCTGCAGTACATTACAAGCAAACATGACTTGCACAAGTAGTCTGTACTGATGTGAATTTTTCCATTGTCATTCAAGTGGTGGGAGTAAGCACTACCCCCCCAGAGTAATAATTGCACTTCCAAGTCCCTGATTTCTGACGCAACTTCACAAAGGAAGCACATTTCAAGAAAAAGCTGACTCAGCGTTTTGAGTTCCATTGCGGCAGTGGGTGTGGAATCAAATTCATAATGCTTGGAGTTTGCCAGACATTTGGAGTCTGATCCTGTGAATGCTTAGAAAGTGGAATTCACTTCAGTGAGATTAACCAGGGGATAAGGATAACTCACCTTACTAAGTGGTTGCAGGATAATGCATCAGTGTCATTATTTACACAAACATGCTAAAATGCCATCTAGAGTATCTGGCTATTATTTGGGCAGCATGTGTATTATACAATACCAGCAGAATTTATAAGCAGAAATCGGAATATCCAACATTCCCTAGAAGCTTGCATCTCTGGCCCTTTTCAAACAGGCGTGGCCGCAGGGGGGGCGGGGAGGGGAATAATGTGTGTGAGCAGCAGTGCAGGAGCAGCACATGGGGGGCAGTTACATGGGTGCATACCCATCTCCACCTATCCCCCACACACAGAGCAACTGCTGTTTTCGCCAGTTGCTCCATGTGTGGGGGATAGGTGGAGATGGGTGTTCCACAAGAGCGCGCACACACCCCCACCCAGTCATCATGATGTTTACATGGGACTTTCCCACACGCATGCACATGCAGGCACCCACGTGTGCATTGCATGGGGACGTCTCATGTAAAAAGGGCCTCTGTCACTGACTGTGCTGCAGTACAAAGCCCAAATGGGCAGAATTAGAGTGCTCTCTTACAACTTTTACTCAGAATTTCATCGAATGTGTTGTAGGAGTTTGCTTCACATTAATGTGACAGGAATTGGAGTACTTTTTAAAGTATATATAGTATCTCTTTGATATATAGGCAAATTAAGACGATGAGCTCGATCCCAAAAGCTGCGAATCGCGCACAACCCACGCACATTTCTGTTGCGGACAAATTGAGCCCCACAGATTCTCTGTGCGTGTGCGTAGGCTCTGTGGGGTTTGGGATTGGGCTCAGTGGGCATAATGAATCATGACCTTACTGAGTTTTATGATTTACATTCAGTAAATCCTTGTTAATATCTGCATTTTTAAAAGTATTGATTAATCCACACCCATAATGGAAAAATATATAAGGTCAGATCCTCATCTGGTGTAAACAGAGGTAGTGCCAATGAAGTAATGCTACGAGTGCCCATTAAGGTTTGGCCCATTGTGTTTAAAAAACCTGCCTGTGTTGATTTCTGTAATTATGTATAGTTCTTTCATATTTATACATACATGTTTTAACAGCAGATATTTGATTCAGAACTTTGTTTCTGCTTTTCATGTTGTTTCTTTTGTTATAAAATTATACTATGTAACCAATTTCAGTAACACAGAAAGCTTATTTGAGAATTGTAGAATATTATATCCTGAAAAGTGTAATAGTTTACACTGTAATTTGTGTGAATTCTAGACTAGCAAGTCAAGCTCTCTGATGTAAGAAGCTCCATGGAAGCAACTCTGGCTTCATTCCTGAAAGCATCACTGTAATTACATGTTCCCTGTACAAATAGGGTTATTATATATGTAAATATAATTTTCTATATTTATTTTATGTGTAAGGAGCAACAGGCATTTATGAGAATGAGAATGAACAGTGTACAAAAAAGAGCATCCCGTAGTCCAGAATCAAATATTGTCCTGAAGAAGTTCAGTGTCTCTGTTTTTACAGAACATAAACATATATGAGAAACAGAAGAGTCTAAAAATGAATCCACTATTCTGTACAGGCACATACATGCTTTACACGTGATCTAGAAGTAACTTTAGTTATGAAGGTTTGATGACAAACCACATTATTTTCCTAACAGAATGTACATCTAATATCCCCAAACATCACATATAGAGAATTAAAGAAGTGTAGATAGCAGCGCTGGTCATAATGAAGGCATTATTTTATTAATGCTGTCTCAGCTTTAGATTAATTTTAAATATAATTAAAATCATATTTTTCCATCCGTGCTCAAATATGTACTTTTCTTGAATGTATTTTTTTTTTCCAGATAAGATGTGTGGTCTCTCAGTTTAGGGATGGTTTATCATTAGTTTCACTTGCCACATAGCATTTTGTATGATCCATTTCTCTTTTGAAAGAAAGAAGATTCAGCATATTACATGGAAAAAAATGTTACCAGAGTTCTCCCTCTCTCTATATGTACAGAATATAATGGTATCAAGCCTGGACTCCTTAGGCAAAATTTCGATTCATTTGATTGGAAATTTTAGCTAATAAAGGCTTGCAGCCTGGTTTTTATTTTATTTTTTATTTTTTTTACCATCATTGCAAATGCCTTTATATTTACAGTTCACTCTTAAAGGCCTCAATTCAGCAAAGCATTTAAGAATATACATTAAACCTAACACATCATGGCTCCTGTAAAGT
The DNA here is from genome assembly GCA_003113815.1 of Sphenodon punctatus. Taxonomy (NCBI): domain Eukaryota; kingdom Metazoa; phylum Chordata; class Lepidosauria; order Sphenodontia; family Sphenodontidae; genus Sphenodon; species Sphenodon punctatus. The sequence continues at coordinate 474,913 of QEPC01014093.1, read as the reverse complement.
TATGCATGAGTGTTCTCTCAGTTACATCAGTGGAGGAAGTATGTGTTTAAAGTGCTATGCTGAACAGGAATAGACTTTCACACAAGCCTAAAAGCATCTGTACAAGGCTGGGAGAGAACATGCGATTGCAAATCTCACATGTTTTGTGTACATATCAATGCACTAATCTGCATAATTTCTGCTTTTATGTGCATTTATGATGATTGACAAGGCTGAATTTTGCAGCCCTGTCAATCGTTATTGTAAATGCACGTAAAAGACAGATTAGTGCATTTGCATGTACACAAAAACATGCAAGATTTGCAATTGCATGTTATCTCCCAGCCTTGTAAGGATGCTTTCAGGCACATGTGAAAACGGATATGGTTAAGTGTTTGCTGAATCTGGGTCTTAAAGAGTCATTTTCCTCATACTGATCCAAAGGCATGTCTTTTCTTCTCTTTTACATAAAGACACATATATAAATGTGTGCAGGAAGAAGCTGTTAATTGATTCTCAAGACTAAATCAGTAAATTAACAAGTTCTCACATTTTTGTTCTCTTGATTTCCTTAACATCCTAAGATTTGGGCATGAGAATGGATCCATTCTACAATATTAGCAAATGTAGAATGTCACTAAGCAATTTAAAGCATTAACCAAATAAAATCTATGAGTTTGTGTTGCAGTTTACCAGAAAAAGTGTTTTTCTATTATATGCCTTTAAAAACTACTCCGTAAATATTGAACCAGTATGTATTCACCATGAGATTTTTATTCCATCCTAACTGAGGACTGACTAAATGGTTTTTTCTAAATGAGAAACTTTATCTTCTGTATTTTAAGCAGAACAAATTTGAATTTTGTCTCTGATAATAAAATTTTGTACAGTAATGTGTAATTCATCACTGTCTTAATTTTCTGACATGCGGAGACAAGGCTAAGATAAATAATACCCTCAGCCTTATGATTATGTTCCATTTTCACTTGAGATAACAGTTTAATCATTCTGAATTGATACACTGTAGAGCCCTACAAAAGAAAAGAACATGATGGGGAAAAATAAAAGTTTGACATGAGAAATGTTTAAAAGCACATCAAGATGCCAGGACAAATGAAAAGGAGAAATAGTTTGTAATACAAACTAAAATTCCAAGTCCAAACGAAGCACTCATTTATGCACACATGAAACTAAGACACAGAGGTCAAATAGAAGTGAGACTGAGAGCTGAATTTGACCTCTGTACATTTCTAATTATGCAAATTTTGAATAAATTAAAAGATCTCATTGGTAAAAATGATTTCAGCTGAAATGCAATTCAAATGACTTTTTAATAATGTTATTGAATTCAACAGACTGTCTGTTTACCCTTGTTTGAAGAACAGTTTTCAATAACATGATAGGAATATATGCAATTTGTTGCTCAGGAAGTCCATTGAAGTAAATGAGACTTGCGCCAACTGAAACTTTTGCGATCGGAACCATAGAGGCCAGAACATCACTAAAGCAGTTTAAAGCATTTAACCAAATAAAAAAGTTTGTGTTACAGTTTACCAGAAAAAGTGAATTCAGTTGGAGCTCTGCCATCAGTTTCAATGAGAGCAGGAGCCCCAGGCAGTTGATTGTAAAAAAAAAAAAAAAATCTTTGAAAGTCCGATTTTTTTCTAATCAGCATAAGAGAAAGAAAGGCTTTTGAGGAGATGGGGACTGGCCCTGCGAAATAGCTTGAGGAAGCAAAGCCAGTGAAATTACTGATGTGCTTAACTTTGTGCATGTGCTTAGAAAGTACTTGGAGGCTTGATAGATTTCCCCTGCCTTTCAAACACTGTAATCAGCCTGACTACTGATGTGAGAAAGTTACACAAGTGGATGAAGGCCAAGTGAATGCTTTTGTAGTAACCTGGCTTGATGGTGCATTGTGTTACTACAGTGGAGGCTACAGACCAAGAGCTACTTTCAGATTCCTATTCTTTGGGCTGATAACATTGTGTATTGTACAGGTGACTCTCTTTGTCTCTGTGATGATAAGGGCTAGGAAGCCTGCTTGCAGAGCGCCAGCACTGCCTTTTTGTTTCTGACATGGAAAGGGGGAAACAGCAGCCCTGTTTAGGGGAGGTGAAGATTTTCTTCTTGTTGACCAAGCTCATTTAGTATTTTTCCCATTCTATGCAATCAAATCTGTGAGAGAAGAGCAGAACAAAACCAAGGAATACAGACAGGATAAACAACTAAAAAAAACCCAGATAGCATGAAAGCAAAAGTATGCACTTGGCAAATACCTGAATGACCCCAGTGCAAATGTATGTTGCTTCATTTTAACAATTCACTGAACTATGGGCGAAAACAGATGAGAGAATAGCCCAGATTGGCCCCCTCCGAATAGGTGGCCACCTGTCCATGTATTAGGTGGCTGTCAGATGTTTGCTCACCACCACCCACAGCCCCCACTCACAGCGTCAGCCCTGCAAATGTGGAGCCTGCCATGCTGGCAAATGCTGGCTGATTCAGGTGAATGTGAGCCCACATGGCTGCCTCCCATCTATTAGGGGTGCATGCAGCCTCTGTGCATAGAGTCCCAAGTGGAGCACCTAGAGAGGTCCAGGGAGTGATTGCATCTCAGTGGGGGAAGGACAGACCAGAGCAGTGAGGAACACTGGCCTGCCTGTCCGGTTCATCACATGGAACCTGCAAATAGCAGCTGCATGCGGATTCCAGAGTGACCCTGCACTTCAGGAGGCTAATCTCTTGTCTGTTAACATTGTGTGTCGCCCTTCAAAAAAACTAAAGGGGAAAGGTGCAGTTTTGTAGAATGTGGCCCACCGCTACAAAAAATAACTTCCATTGGAAAGCTAAGATGAGAGACAGAATATACATTTCAGTGAATGTATATATTAAATAATAATATGGCCTAATGTGTGTTGGATATTTTTGGCCTCTGCAGAACTCTGCTTTGTACAGTTCTAGTTCCCAATCTTTCTTACAGCAAAAGTTGAAGTGAGCCAATTTTATTTTTAAGTAGGTTATTAAAAAGTGGAACTGAATGTCTCCATAGGACTGCAAAGAGCATCTAGCTACTGTGGCAGTAGGGAGCTGCTTCTCTTTGTACTTTTATGTCCTCCTGTGAGAATGCTTTGTCCTTGTTTCCTCGAGGCCTAGATCCTTCAGTGAAAAGCATTCAGTAAAGTGGAGAGAGTTGTACTTACATTGGGTGCCTTTAGGCCAACAGTTGCTCTGCTGCTGCTGCTGCCTGCACCTGCTTCACCCCTGGGCTGGCCAGTCTGTCTAAAGGTGGGCAGCCAGATGTGCAGGTGGAGCCAGCTGTGCCTGCTTCAGGGCAACACCACTGGCAGTGCCCCGGAACATCCCAGAGTGCCATCGGTGGAGCAGACTGGCTAAATCCAAGGCACCAGCCTGGAACGGAGCTGCTGTCTGTCTGTGGGGCAGACCCATGCTGCAGCTCCACCCCCAACTGACTGCTGCCCTGAACAGCACCATAGAGTTGCAGGTGACAGCCTAGAGCATCAAGTAATTGCCTGCAACTCTATGGTGCTTGGGTACACACTGTAGAGGCAGACCGGGAGCTGAAGATACTGCCTGGTCCATCATCTAAAGTGAACCCAGGCATGGCTGCAAGTGGGCAAATGCATGGGTGTACCCCACCCCCCGAGCAACTCTGGGGGCCAGCAGCCTCCACATCCATCTGTTTACACACATTGTCCTTTACCTGTTGCAGACAGTGTCATTCCGATGCTCAAGGTAAAGCAGATCAGTATAAAGACTGCTCTAATCCAGCTTGATTCACAATGGTCTCTAGAGGCTTTTCCAGAAATTGTATCAACTGGGGCATATTGACACACATGACCCCTCTTCTTCAGCCATAGTCTCACAAAAGCTACTTAGTGTGGAGAGGCAAAGGAACTGCTGCAAAGGCTTCATGTCACTGGAAGATCCTTATGGGACTGACTCATGGCTAACAAGACTATCATGGCTTTATGGCAGGAGCTATCCCTAAAACATTACCTTTACTTAAGAAACTGAGCTGTGAACATTCATTGAACTCATGCAACACTGTTGTCTTGGAAGTACTTCCGAGAGCAGCAGCTGGGCTGCAGGGAGAGAAAACTTACTTCTGAAATTCTGATGATGGCACATCTCGGAGTCAAGCTTCAAAAAGAAACTGCTTGTTTCCCCCACAGCCAGGCCACTGCAGTCAGCAGTAGAGTTCCAGGAGTAACTGCAGCTTTAGAATTAAATATTCTCCTAAAGAATGGAACAGAGTAATGTTTATTAGATCTTAGTTCCGATTCCAAAAGGAGTGTGAACTTTGTTTTCATTATATTGATAACAAAATTCTTCATTTTCATTATCGTTAGTGCAATAACAATAACGCAGATTAATAACGAAATCAATAATAACAAAAGTTGTTATTGGTTTCATTATTGCCTGGCAGGTGTTTTTTGGAGGAAAATGTGAAGAGGGGAGAAGGGAACAGACCTCTTGGAGCCAGAAACAGTGTTGAACTCTTGAACTGGGCCTGTGATGGGAGGGGAAGGACCTGATGGATGTAATCGCTGTCCAATGAAGCTGTCCGCAAGCAGGTCCCAGGCAATTGCATGCCACCTTGTGATTGCTCAATGCCTCCCAGAACCAATCATGAGGGCTCTGGAGAGGGCACTGAAACCCTTTATGTTGCAGGGCCAGGCTGTTGGACTCTTGTTCTGTGTTAGCTCTTGCTGTGTCAGGTTGCATTTAGAGAACTCTGGTGCTTGCACTAAAAATCTTGCCCAGCCCTCAGCTGTTATACCTTACCTTTCCTTATACCCTTTATTTTACCTTTTCTCTTCTCCTGTCTGTATCCCCCTGTGCATATATAGAGATAGCTAGATAGATATAGATTACAGATATAGATAATATAAAGATTTAGATAGACATACCATATAGTTTTTTTCCTTTCCCCTTCCCCTGACTGTCTCCCTTCCATCCATATTTAGATAGATAGATGGATTGATTAGATAAGCTTTTTATTATATATACTCGCATTATAGATAGGATAGGAATAGGATAGATACTTAGATAGAACACATAGCAGATAGAAGTGTATTGATATATTGTATATAGTATAGGTTATTAGGTGTAGGTTTAGGTTAGACATACATATTAGTATTTTTTCATATTGTCATTGTGCACTTATTACTACTGCATTATAATGAGAAAGGGAGGAAGGAGTTAAACTTCTGAGAAGTCTGGGGCAGGTGTCTGCTGGCACTTCTGCCACTGGTGGCAGCCCACAATGGAAACAATACCAAAAACAAAATCTTTGTTGTTGTTCAAAATTGATACCAATACCAATCATACCAATAACAAAAATGAGATTTTGTTAATAACGATAACAAAAATGACAGTTTTTAATAACAAAAAATGAAAATGAAAAACAACATGGGTCCTTGGTGCACATCCCTAAACACTACAGAGATGGAGAAGTGGAGACCTTTAGCTAGCTTGGCAGTTACCATTTAGAATATGTCTTATAAATCATGCTAATTAGCATCAGAGCATTAAATCATGCAGCAGAGCTTTTAAACCAACTTTAATGTCCTATTTCCTTTTTATTCCCACTCCCATTTGATTCCATTGTGTTTCTCTCCCCCCACCCCTTTCAGGCCACTCTGAATATTAGTACAAACTCTCTGGGTGGAATAGAGGTTTATCAAGGGCTGCTGTGGAAGGCTGAAGTAGTGTGCGCTTTGAGTGGAGGAAGAGAGGAGACCGTTTGGATCATGGATCCAGCTTGCAGATCCAACCCCTAGCCATGCACAATTGCTAGTTGCCCCAAGCACACTCCTGGGCTGAATTCAGGAGCTGGAAAGGGACATTAAAAACCAGGCATGGACCATATTTGACCCATGGGACCAGGGTTCTTCAGCCATGTATTAAGATCTGCATGCTGTTAGGATCTGTGCATGGGCGTACTCCTCTGCCTTTATCTGACCCCATTGATTTCAAATGAACTTAAGCCACAAGTTAGGCATGCTGGCCTTACTAGGGATGCTTGCCTGAACCAGTTCCATGAGCAGTCCGAGAAGGGTGTTTGACAAAGGCCTATTGGCAACAATCTGAGCCATGGCAATACAAGCTCCTTCATTTTGTCATGTTGATTATTCATTGCACAACTACAGCTTTACTTTTGAAAATATCTTTTCTTCGGAATCGCTTTTGTCTGTTACACTTTCAGCTTTGACCTGCAATGGAGAAGGTTAAGGAAAAGGAAGAGGGGAAGAAGGGTAATGAGATGCTATTACATGACACGTCTATTACAGTAATTCATTTCATACAGTGGAGAGCCTTTGCCAATAGTAAATTTGTGCTGCTAGTACAATTATGCATTGTACTTTGACTTTTGAAAATAAAGCTGCCAAATGCCTACAATAAGCACGGATGCAAATGGAAGAAAAATCCCTTAAGGAAACAAAGTAACTCTCAAATATAGTGCAGATAAATGAGATTATTTTCCGAGATGGGAGTTTTGATTCACTAATTATTTGGATTCTGTACAAGGAAAATACAGTATTTGTATTCCATCAGTTTCATCGCTTGGCTAAGCTCATTTTATAGCTTGGCTCAAGCATCTTGGTCTGATATGTTACATTTTTCAGTGAACTGCCATATTGAAGACCCATTTTTATAGAGATGAAACTAAGCCTGCTATAATAACACACCTTTTGGCCTGGACCAAGGGGAATTGTAGATCTTCGGTTATAGCAGTTCCAGTGAATTCAATGGAGCTACACCCGTTTTGTTAGTTGTACATCTGTCCTGTTGTAGTCTATCATCTAATAACAGACAGGTATAGTTCAGACCACCTAAAACTCGTGTGTGTGTGTGAGGTTGTGTTCACCTGTACAAGGTATTCCTAGAAGTACAAGGGGAGTTGAATTGTGCCAATTGGAACAATTGGAAATTACCTCAGAGGTTAGCTTATAGCTTGCTCCAAGGCAGGATATCCTCTGTCTACAGCAGGGGTGGGGAACCTCAGGCCCAGGGGCCAAATGAGGCCCATGGCAAGTTTTTGTGTGGCCCTTTTCCACTTTTCCACTTCCTGAATCTGGCCCTTGGATCCAGTTCTTACCTCCAATCATTGAAAAACTGAGCTCAAGGGAAGGGAGTAGAGGTTAGATCATGCAAACAAGGACAGGGGACAGTTCCATAGCACAGATCCATGATTGGGTCTCTCCTTTCCTTGAGCGCATCCCTTAAGCACCTGCGTTCCAACTTCTGTGCGGCCCTTGTAACTTGTGCAAGCTTTCAAAGTGGCCCCTGGGAGTCAAAATAGTTTACTTGTGTAGCCAATGGCTATTACAAAATATAAAAGAGACACTTAAAAACAGAACAAAATTATATTCTTACATCATAGCGTTTACAAATTCCAAATAAAAATAGACTAACAAAAATTTAGCCCTTAGACTTTACATAACTGAAGCCACTCAATACAATATTTCCACTCTTCGGAATAAACATAATTTTCACCTACTTCTACCGTACAATTACAATTGCTCAGAGTTTTCAGGAGACTCAGGGTTCCTGTGTCTCATCAATACTTTGTATCTGCGGGCGGCCACAAGGCCGAAATTTGCCACTTGTCTAGACACTATAGAGTCTTCAGAATTAAGCAACAGCTTCAAGGAGTCTGCTAAATTTTTATCCGACAGCTGAAGAGGAAGAGAATCCAAAAGTCTCTTCCTTGGAACTGACAATGCAGAGCAGAAGAATAGAATATGGGTTAAAGAGGCAACCTCCTGGGAATCACAAAGGATACAATATCTATTTGTCCTAGGGATACCCGCATAACGGCCCTCCACCAGTTCAGGGGGAAACGCACCGCACCTTAGCCGAGTGAAGGACTGCCTAACCATAACTTCCCCCCATGAAAGCAAGTAATTGGTTTTGGAGCCAGAAGAAGAAGGGGGGAAATAGTATTGGACAGCTTTCTGGGCGCTAATTAGGGCATCCTCCCCCTGGATCTCTTGATCAACTATCCTCCTATGAATTAAAGATATAGCAGGCAGATAACCTATCTCCAGTAAAAAATTACGTGAGAAACCTAACATGTAAATTTCCTTCTCCATGCCCAGATTCCAAAATTCTATTGATTTGTGGGTTACCATCAGTGAGATTAACGACCTATCGTTCCCAGGAAACATATATTTCTGGAGCCAGTATTTCAACATTGACAGCAAGGCAATTTGCCTTAGCGGGCAGCAATGGGATTCTACCCTAAGTATTGCCTGGGGAGTACCCCTCGGCAGTCCAAGTATAAGCCTCAGGAATCCATTCTGGAGTACTTCTAATCTATGCAAATAGGCTGGTCCCCAAACTGGGATAGCGTACATGATCTGGGGGATCACTTTTGCCTTAAATAGGCGCAAGGCCGGTTGAGCCAATTTCCCCCCTGCACCCATATAGAAGCTCACTATAGCAGCAGTAGTACGCTTAACCTGGGCCCTTATTGCATCAAAATGCGCACTCCATGTCCCTGTATCTGAAAAGATCACCCCTAGATATTTATACGATGTTACTTGTTCTATTGGAGAACCACCCATTGACCAGCGATGCTCCCTATGACGGCCGGGGTGCCCCATTACCAGTACCTTAGTTTTTTCAAAGTTAACCTCGAGATTCTCATTTTGGCAATATGAGCCGAATTGGTCCATCGCCCGGCGGAGACCAACCATTGAGCAGGAGACCAAAACGGCATCATCCGCGTACAAGAGGGCAGGAATAGGCCTGTCTCCAACCACCGGAGCATGCGTGTCCCTAAGTTTTAAATATCCAATCACGTTGTTCAAAAAAAGATTGAAAAGCACTGGGGCCAATATACATCCCTGTCTCACCCCCGATGTCACATGGATCCTAGGAGTCAAGCCTCTAGTATTTGGGCAACGAACCTGAAGAGTGTTATCTTTATGAAGCTTTGTTATTAAAAATAATAAGCGAGGATCGATCGTGGTTTTGTGCAATTTCTGCCATAGGCGAGATCTCGAAACTGAATCAAATGCTGTTCGAAGATCGACAAAGCACAAAAAGAAATCACGCTGCCTATCAGTAGATTCCTTTACTAGGGCTGACAAGACTAGTATGTGATCCGTGGTGGATCTTCCCTTTTGGAAACCAGCCTGTTCTGGTTCCATGATGTTAGAGGAATCCATCCATTTTTGGCCCCTGGGAGGGAAAAGGTTCCCCACCCCTGGTCTACAGTATTGTAGACAGATGCTTGTCCAGCTGGGTTTTGAAAAAATCAAAGGAGAGAGGTTCCACAACCTCCCTGAGCAACTTATTCTGTTTCCCAACAGTTCTTACTAGGAAGTTCTTTGAGTGGGGTTCCATGCGCTCACACCATTGGGAGCTACACCTGCACAGAAAGATTAGCTCAGGAACCTTCTTTTCTTTTTTTTTCTTAAGTATCCTTTATTGCAGAAACCATTATTGCAGTACAGTCAGTTCACAGAATTACAACAGTACAGCACTGTGATTTGCATAAGAACATGTGGCCAGTTCAAGGCCTATAGCAGACCGCATGTCTCTATGAATGGCCACAGCTGCTTTAAAACAATTGCAACTTTACATATAACAAAAATAATACATAACTGAAAAGAAAACAAAGAAATCTTCTTTAATCAGTCCATCTCTTGCACTCTGTGGCCTTACTCCTTGCGCCTTGTGTCATTGGCATGGGAAGGTAGCAAGGCTATAAATAGGAGGGATAGAGCACGAATCACCTCAGTTCCAACTGTCACAGCACTTGGCAGTTAGGAAACAATCTTTTCCAGTTCTTCACCTGAGGGACTCAGGGACAGCTTGAAAAATTCTCCCCATGGCATGAGCCAACTATCCTGCCTAAGTCTCACACCACACTGCCCTCATTGGCACCACCAACCTCCCTGCCACCTCCAACTTCGTCAGGTATTGTCTCCTTCTCCCCAGGCACCATCCTCCACCTCAGCACCCAGGCCCATCTGTACAGATACCCGTGGCGCCAAAATCAGTTACTTCACCAAGGGTTAAGAAGGAGAAATTTGTATCTTTTCCCCAGCTTGAAAAACACCAAAAGACAAGAAAAACGCCAAAGGGACCTGAGCAACATAAGAAAAATCAGAAAAAGAAATCCGCAGGGGAAGAGATCCCAAACTCTAAGAAGATCAAAAAGAAATCAGACAGACCCTCAATTCCTCCAATTAAGAACATAAGAAGTGTCATACTGGGTCAGATCAATGGTCCATCTAGCCCAGCAACCTGTCTCCGACAGTGGCCAATCACAGTGGCTTGGGAGAAGCACCCAATAGGTCACAATGGGGGATCCATTCCCTGTTGTTTCCCCCCAGCTCCCGTCATGTTCCCTGATCCTATCTGGCTAATAGCTGCTAATGGACCTATCTTCCAGAAACCTGTCCAAACCTCTTTTAAACTCAGCTATAGTACTGGTCCTTACCACCAGCCTCTGGCAGTAGATTCCACAACCCAATTATATTCTGAGTGAAAAAATATTTTTTTAAATTTGTTTTAAACTTGCCACTCATGAGTTTCATGGAGTGTCCCCTAGTTCTAGTACTAGCTGAGAGGGTAAATAACTGCTCCTTGTTTGTTAGTTCCACACCACTCATGATTTTATAGACCTCTATCATATCTCCTCTCAGTCGTCTCTTCTCCAAGCTGAAGAGCTCCAACCTACCAAGCCTCTCCTCAAACGGGAGCCCTTCCATGCCCGTGATCATTTTTGTTGCCCTTCTCTGTACCTTTTCCAGTTCAGCTATGTATTTTTTGAGATGGAGCTACCAGAACTGCACACAATATGCGAGGTGCGGTCGCACCATTGTTTTCTATAGAGGCATTATGACATCCTCAGTTTTATTCTCTATCCCCTTTCGAATAATTCCTAACATTCTGTTTGCTTTTTTGACTGCTGCTGTGCACTGCACTGTGGATTTCATTGTATTGTCTGGCAGAGGCAGGGAATCAAGATCATCCCAAAGGTCATTTTCAGCCCCGACCCACCTGAGAATGGTGAGTGGGGATGGGTTGCTGACATTCGGGCTCATGGAGAACAGAGGAACCCCCCCTGGACCGCTCCCCCCCCTGGAGATCTGGTGTGAGGGGGGCTGGAGAATTGCCCCCGAGCAAAAGCAGCTGCAGGTCTCTGGGGGGGTGTCAAGCAGCGCAGAACCAGCGCAGCTGTTTCCGCCGCCACTACTGCACCTAACGAGGGGGCGGGACCAGGGGCAGCCAGTGTCCAAGCCGACCGATAAAAGGCAGGGAACGGCCGGCGACCGTACCTGTGGCACGTGCTGAAGGATTGGGACCGGGACTAAGTTCACTATTATAGACTGTTTAATAGCCCCTAGCCTGTTGACATTCCGGCAAAGTTGTAAGACCTGGCTGTTCGCCCAGGCCTTTGGGAGGGAGGGTGGGTAGGGTGAGGTGTCTCAGCTCCCCCACCTATTTTGGTTTTATATTTATAACTTAGCCCTGTTTTAATATTTTATTATATTTATGAGAGTTTAAATGGTTTTATTGTATTTTAAAGTTTTTGGAAGCTGCCCTGGGCTGCATGGCAGGAGGGGCGGGGTATAAATTTATTAAATAAATAAGTAAAAATAAATATTAATCTGTTTGTTAATGACCTAGTCCCTATGATGGCGAACTCTAGGTTCCAACCTCCCAAATTGGTGGATAGAGCACTGGACTGTCTGCTGTTTGCAGATGACCTTGCCCTGGTCTCTCAAACAAAGGTGGGGTTAAGAAGGCAATTAGATAAATTTGCCTCTTATTGTATTTCCAATAATTTGGAAATAAATTACCGGAAGTCAAAGGTGGCAAGGTTTTCAAATTCTAAAAAGACTTTTCGCTGGCCCATTGGTGGGCAAGTACCTTTACGTACTTGGGGCTTTGGTTCCAGGCTTCGGGCTCCTAGAAGATGCATGTCCAAAGGGCCATAGATGCCGTTAAACCTGTGCTGAGAGCAATCGCCAAATACTTCCATAATACAGGCAGGAGGGCAGTTGTTCCTGCACTCCAGGTTTGCGGCGTTAAAGTGTGCTCTAAACTCTTGTATGGAGCTGGACTGTGGAAGCCACTTTCTAAAGCTAGCCTGGGGTCTTTGCAATTCCAATTTCTTCACCAGCTGGTCCACATCCCCCCAGGTACACCCGCTGCAGCAGTCCGACTGGAAGTGGGAAACCAGAATTGGGATAATTTGAGATGGGAAGAAGCATGAAAACTATGGATCAAGATTTTTGGTGGTCCCCAGTTGGGCCTTATGGCCTTTTATGTCAAAGATGAGTTTAAGGACTCATGGGCCAAGTCTTTGGCTAGCTTTTTGAACAAGCAGGGTTCCTCCGAGCAGGCCAGTTAAAAAATACTGTACTATGCAGGCTCAGAGATATAGCCAGGCAGACTGACATAGCAACTGTGAGAATTTATTAATTATTTGCCCGGCCCAGGGGAGATAGCCTCTTACTTAAGAACAAAGTAGGGATGGGAGAACGCGGTTCGGAAGTTCAGAGTTCGGCCCGAACTCAGCTTGTACGGATGACCGAACACGAACACGAACGCGAACATACTGAACAAACCAAACACCGAACGGCAAAATGGCCGAACAGTTCAGTCAGTTCGGATCGCGTTCGGGTGAGTTCGGGTGGCAAAAAAAAGGTTCACTGGAAGGTCAAACATGACAGGGAGGTGTCAGTCACTGAGGAGCAGACTTCCAGGCACCAGGGGTGGAGAGGCTTGCAAGAAACAAAACTAATTATCTGCCTCCCCCCTTCCCAACACCTTCTGAGCTAGTCACTGTTCCTGAACAGCAGGCATTGAGTAGGATTTTTAGATTGCTTTAAGTTTCATTTCA
>QEPC01014093.1:445830-461609 GCA_003113815.1 Sphenodon punctatus | reverse complement strand
AAAAAACAAAAGCAAACAATATAAAACCCAATAAAAAACCAAAAAACCATATAAAAAACAAAAAAACACCCATAACAACATTTCCCGAACAGCCGAACTGAAAAGCCGAACGGCTGAACTGAACAGCCGAACAGCCTAACCGAACGGCCTGTTTGGATGACTGAACTGAACAGCCAAACCGGAACTCGGAGAACTGACCGAACGCAGCTGAACCGAACGCAGCTGAACCGAATGGACGAACTGAACGGACGAACCGAATGCAGCCAAACCGAATGGCCGAACCCGAACCGTGATCTGTTCACCCATCCCTAGAACAAAGGCTTCAGCACATGGGAAGTACTTGTTGATGTGCGCTCGTCTAAATGCCTTGCCTTCAAATATCTTACAGGGTCGTCTCAGGGGAACTGCTTACGAGGACAGGCTTTCTCCTTTTGATGTTCTTGAAGCTGAGACTGTCCAACATATTTTCTTTAATTGCCAGATGTACAACTCTATTAGAATGCAACATTTGTCCCTGCTCTTATTGAGTTATCCAGGAAGAATGGATCTAAATTTATTATGGTATGCCCTAAATGCCCCTGAGTTTATTCAAGCTTCTCTACATTTTCTGATCCAGGATTTTGAAATTAGAAATAGATTCATGAATTCCAAAACCTTGGAGGAGGAGAGGATGGAAGATCCACATGGCACATAACACATAGTTTGGGTATAGTGAATTCCAATAGGAATAGGGGGGAGGAGCTTTGAATCTCAAACTGGGCCCGAATAATGGTTCTAGATAAGCATAACTTCCTTTTAACTTTGAAGTAGGGGAATCTTCTTCTAAAATAAATTTGCCTACAGCAATATGGTTTTTTCCTTTATCTTGTGTAAAAGGATCAATGGTACTGGATAGATACCCTTAACCCATGGTTTTGTTTGTATATATTTTATATCTATTTATACATATATTTATATTGTTTGCTTTACATAGTGTTTGTAAGATTGCTATGACCTCCGGCCACGTAAATAAATAATAATTCAATTCATAGACTTGTGGTGGGAAGAAGAGCTGTCCTGTCGGGGAATACGAATTTTGTGGAAAACTGGAGATTTGGAGAAGGCTCCTCTCCCTGGTGGGAGCAGGGGGTGGGGGGGAGGAGGATGTGGATAGTAGGCAAATTGAAGTGTTAGGGGATTGAGGAGATTGTTTAATTTATGCTCTGTAAATGAAGTTTGTATAGGTTAGTAGAAACTAATTGTGTATTATAATTGTATGTAGAGGGATGGGGAGAAATTAACTGATATATATATATATAATGTTGTATTGGGGAAAGGACTCACTTCCTGGTGAGAGCAGGAAGGAATGAGGGGGGTGAGAAGGACTCCTTCCCTGCTGCCACCAGGGAAGGAGTGTAAGGAGTGTAGAGTAATGGAGATTGAAGGCGGGTATTGTGGATATGAATCTGTTAAGTTATTATTTAAGAATGCGGGGGTGTTTTCCTTGTGGGTCCTGTTGACCATATTGTATTTTTGTATATTGTGTTATGAGTTGTTTCATGTTGTTGTGAGCTGCCTCGAGTTGCCTGTGGCAAGAGAGTGCGGGGTACAAATAAAAAGTGAAATGAAAAGTGAAATGAAATGAAAAAACCACCCCCAGATCTTTTTCCTGAGTGGTAACTCCTAGCTTAGTACCCAGCATTGTGTACGCATAGTTTGGATTATTTTTCCCTACAAGCATCACTTGGCACTTGTTCACATTAAATCTCATTTGCCATTTAGATGCCCAGACACCCAGTGTCATAAGATCCCATTGCAGTTCCTCACAGTCTGCTTGTGTTTTAACTACCTTGAATAACTTGGTGTCATCTGCAAATTTGATCACCTCACTCTTAAAACCCTTTTCCAAATCATTATTGAATACATGAAACAGCACCGGTCCCAATACAGATCCCTGAGGCACACCACTTTTTACATCTCTCCATTGTGAAAACTGACTGTTTAGTCCTACCCTTTGCTTTCTATCTTTTAATCAGTTTCTGATCCATAGTAAGACACTACCTCCTATCCCAGGACTTTTTAATTTTTTCAAGAGTCTCTCATGAGGGACCTTATCACATGCTTTCTGGAAATCCAGGTACACTGTCTACTGGGTCTCCCTTGTCCACATGCTTATTTACACCCTCAAAGAATTCCAACAGGATTGGTGAGGCATGACTTATCTTTACTAAATCCATGTTGACTCTTCTGCATTAAGCCATGTTTGTCAACATGCCCTGTAATTCTGTCCTTAAAGATGGTTTCCACCATTTTGTCAGGCACAGACATCAAGCTTACTGGTCTGTAGTTTCCAGGATCGCCTCTGGATCCCTTTTTAAATATTGGGGTTACATTTACTACCCTCCATTCCTCGGGTACAGTGGCAGATTTTAGTGACAGGATACAAATTACTAACAGTAAGTCTGCGATTTCATATTTGAGTTCCTTCAGAACTCTGGGGTGAATGACATCTGGCCCCGGTGACTTGTTAGTATTCAGTTTGTCAATTTGCCCTAGGACATCCTCCAACGTCACATTGATTTGTATCAGCTTTTCTAATTCCTCACCCACAAAGCAAGGATCTGGTATGGGTACCTCCCCCAAATCCTCTGCAGTGAAGACTGATACAAAGAACCCATTCAGGTTCTCTGCAATGTCCTTATCATCCCTGAGCGCCCCTTTTACTTCCTTGTCATCTAATAGCCCAAATGACTCCCTAGCAGGTTTCTTGCTTCTGATGTATTTGAAAAAGTTTTTGTTGCTTGTTTTTGCCTCTTTAGCAAGCCTCCCCTCAAAATCTCTCTTGGCCTGCCTAATTAGCAGTTTACATTTACGTTGCCAGTGTTTATGCTCTTTCGTATTATTTTTATTGGGATTATCCTTCCATTCCTTAAAGGATGCCTTTTTGGCTCTAATAGCCTCCTTCACCTCCTCATTTAACCACAGAGGAAGACGTTTGGTCTTCCTGCTTCCTTTTTCAATGTGTGGAATGAATTTAATCTGGGCTTCCATAAGGGTGCTTTTAATCAGCTGTGGATTGCTGAAGAGCAAACAATAATGATAATTGAATCTCTACCACCACCAAGTCAATCCCCACTACTCCATCAGCAGCTACTCCCCCGATTCTGCCATCTCCACCTTCAACTCCTCTCTCGCCTCCACCCTCGACTCCCTTGCCCCCCTCTCCTCCCACCCAGCTTACTCCCATAACCCTTGCCCTTGGCTCACCCCCACCATTTGCCATCTCCACTCCTGCACCCGGGCTGCTGAATGCCTCTGGCACAAATCCCACTACTGCGATGACTTCCTCCACTTCAAATTCTGCCTCTCATCACTCAATTCTATCTCCCTCACTAGACAGCAGTACTATGGCTCACACATTGAGTCCTACTCCCGGGACTCTCACTGCCTCTTTTCCACCTTTGACTCCCTTCTCAACACACACACACCCCATCCTCCTCCTCCCTCTTCTCTCTCCGTTCAGGGTCTTGCTCTCTTTTTCACCTCTAAAATTGACAAGATCCGCCTAGAAATCACTGCCAAGTCCTCTCCCCCTACCACTCCCCCCACTCTCCCTCCTCCCCACACCTCTCTCCCGTCCTTCCCTTCTGCCACCCTTGAGGAAATCTCCTCCCTGCTCTCCTCCTTCAACCCCTCCACTTGCCCCATGGACCCCATTCCTTCCTGCCTCTTGACCTCCATTGCTTCCACCATCGCCCCTCCCCTCCTGCACTTCATCAACCTCTCTCTCTCTACCGGCTCCTTCCCCTCTGCCTTTAAATGTGCCACTGTCTCCCCCATCCTCAAAAAGTCCACCCTGGATCCCTCAGAACCCTATAATTACCATCCTGTCTCGCTCCTCCCTTTTGCTTCCAAACTCCTTGAATGGGTTGTCTACTCCCGTTGCTTCAACCTCCTCTCCGCCAACTCCTCCCTTGACCCCCTCCAATCTGGCTTCCTCCCCCTTCACTCCACTGAAACCGCTCTTGCTAAGATCACAAATGATCTTCTTGTGACTAAATTCAACCGCCTTTATTCTTGTTCTCCTTGATCTCTCTGCTGCCTCTGACACGATTGACCACTCGCTCCTGCTTGAATCGCTTCACTCCCTGGGATTCTGGGACTCTGTTCTCGACTGGTTCTCCTCCTACCTTTCTGACTGCTCCTTCAATGTATCTCTTCTTAACTCCTCCCCCTCCTCCTCCCTACCCCTCTTGGTCGGGGTTCCCCAAGACTCTGTCCTTGGCCCTCTTCTCTTCTTTATCTACACCCAATCCCTAGGCAAACTCATTGCCTCCCACGGTTTTCAATACCACCTATACGCTGACACTCAACTCTATCTCTCCACTCCTCCCCTCTCCCCCTCTGTTCAAGCTCGTCTCACCAACTGTCTCTCTGACATCGCCACCTGAATGCCTCAACGCCAATTCAAACTGAACATGGTGAAAACTGAACTCCTTATCTTCCCTCCCAATCCTTCCTCCCCCTCTTCCCTGTCAATTGCCATTGACAGGGTCTCCATCCCCCCTGTCCCCCAAGTTCGTAGCTTGGGCTTCATCTTCAACTCACACCTACCTTCAAACCCTACATTGACTTCATGGCCAAATTGTGCCACTTCGCTTCCCCCTCCACAACATTGCCAAGATCCGCCCTTTTCTGTCTGTCTCCTCTGCCAAAACTCTCATCCATGTCCTAGTCATCTCAGTCAATCAATCAATCAATCAAAAGTTTATTGTTTTGACCATTAGGTCTCAACAAAATATAAGAACACAAATTAAAACCATAATACATTAGTAGGAGAAGCAATAATATAAAATACAATTTCATTACTGCTTCAAAATTTAAATATTTCTGAAAAAATTAAAATATAATCAACTTAAAATAATGAGAAGTTACAATAATCATAAAACAAAATCCAATAGAAATCCAAGTAATAATTAATAGGTGTGGGACTTGGGGCAAAAAAACGGTTACCGGTTTCACTGGTTACCGGTTTAATAAAAATTGGTTTACCGGATTAAAAACAGTATACCGGTACCGTTTTTTTTCCATTGATTTCAATGGGAAACTGTCCCCATTGAAATCAATGGGGGGAAAAAACCCCAATACCTCTTCCCTCGCCCAGGCTGCGTGGGTGGAAGGGGGAACACCCCCACCCACCCTGCTCAGCCTGGATTTTTTTAAATTTAATTTTAAACCGAAGTCTGGGTGCTAGTGCGGGCTTTGGGCTGCTGCCTCTCTGTCCTGATCTCCCTCTGAACTCCTGTTCAAGCACTCTGCTCCTCTTCCATCCCCTCCCTCGCCCTCCCACGCCTCCCCTGCTCCCCCAATCACCTTCATCCCTTCTCCCTCGCTGCCCCGCATGCCTGGAACTAACTCCCTCCCTGCCCATATCCACCTTGATCCCTCCCTTCATACCTTCAAGTCCCTCCTCAAAACCCAACTCTTCCGCTCCACCCTTCCTAACTCCTGCTAATCATCCCACCTGTGATCTGCAAACTCCCAATGAACTGTAACCAAGCCGAGAACATGTACCTGAGTTCTCACATCCTCATGCTTGTTGCATCCCTTGTCTCTGCCTCTGTTCCCCCTTCCCTGTCTCCCGGAGCCCTGTCTTTAGATTGTAAGCTCTTGGGCAGGGACTGTGTCTATCTTATTCTCTGTAAAGCACCAGGTACATCACTAGTGCTGTATAAAAGCTAATAATAATAATAATAATAAATAATAATAACTCCAAAGAGTTCCTTGCAGGGGTCACTGACATTCTCACCTCACTTGTCATACCTAGACACAGATGCACCGTATCAGAGATCTCCAACACAATTCATACGGCCTTCTGCCTCCCCCTCCCCACCCTCATTGGAAAAGAAACAGAGTCTGCACTAGGGCTGAAACTTGGTACTCTGTATGACATCTTCCATAGATGACTGGCAGGTTTTTATGAGTGGTGTCATACAGTTGACAGACCCTGCTACATGCTGGGAGTTGTAATATATCTAAAGGTTGGCAGGCATGTATGGGATGAAGTCATGCTTTCAAGCCTCCAGAACTACATTTCGCAGGGGCTGGGGAACAAATCCAATCCCTTCCCCTTGCTGTTCAAACCTGGCAGAGGCAGACAATCTAGGGAAGAGGGAATGGAGTGAGCAGAAAACAAGCCCAGCACCTGGAGAAGGCAAGTGGGGATGACTGGGCTGGGGTTAGGGACTGGCAGCTGGGGACTGGGCTACTAGTTGCTGGGGCCACCTCCTCCCTCCCATGCCCCCCTTTCTGAGGAAGTCACCCTTGACTGAGTACTCTCCAGACACTAACTGAGTGGGTGAGCACTTGCCCTCATTCCTTGGGATGGCAAAATTACTCATGAGTAAGCAACTGGCTACTCATTTCAGCCCTAGTCGATACCTACCTCCAGACCCCCATCAGCCTCTCCATACAACCCCTACCAGTTGTCAAGTTCTCTGTGTGGATGACAGGTCAGCTGTTATGGACCCCAAGTGTGTACTGGTACTCCCCAAAGTACCATTTAAATCCATGAGATTTAAATCCATGGTCTCCATACCATCAGTATTATCCATTGGGTCCAACATCCAGATGAGGAGGCATGACACCTTCCGTTGCTGTGGGGAGACCACCAACCCTAATCCCCCTGTCTGCTCCCATATTAAGCATACAGGTTGCTCCTTCAAATGCAGAGCCACGAACCCAGCTGTTTCACTTAACAGCAGACCACAAACCATCTTAAGATATACCAAATCATATACCCATTTACCATGTTCCACCTTCATTCCACTAATGCGCAAAATGGCCACTACAGCTGGTCTGCACATGCACAGTCCACTTCCAAGATGGTGCCAGCAGTGTCACTGAGGTTTTGGAAAAGGGAAGCCATATTGTGCATGCGCATTACCAGGACTAACGCGGTACACAGTAAGCAGTACACAGTAAATCGGTATTTGGTTCACGGCGAACCATGGTAAATACTAGTACACAGTAATTTGCGGCAAATTGAGAAAAATTCTCAACTGAGAAAGTTTGGAGAACCAGGGGGGTTCTCAATTATCATTCTTGCTAAAAATGAGCTGAGAACCATGATTCTCTAAAACAATTGCGTTTCAGCCCTGTTTTAACATCTGCCGTTAGAACTGTGAACCATGCCATCAACAACCACCTTTTCCCTTTAGATTTTCCTCCTCTCTGAGAATATGGGTGAAAACACACATGTATGTAACTCCACTTTAACACTGTTTTAAAATCACATATCACAAGGTTGTATTTGTGCCCTATGCAGCCCTGCAACATGCTTAAGAAATGCTAAAGTAGTGTTAAAGAGGAGTTAAGGTGCATGTCTGTTTTCACCCTATGTCTATAGTGACTTCTGATAAGTGGGTCCTGGAGATAATTCAGAGAGGCTATGCCATCTAGTTTACCTCTATACCTCACCTGAAACCCCTTTCCCCATCCCTCTTCATGGAACTATGTCACAAGGCTATACTATCACAAGAAGTACTTACCCTCCTGTCAAAAGCAGCTATAGAACCCTTAGGGCTATTAAATACTGGTACTCCACAGTGGATGTCAAATGGGTTCATCTTGAGAAACAGTCTTTGGGCTTAATTGAAAGCCAGGAAGTATTGATTATATTGGATGCTGCCAATGTTTCCAAAATGGCAGATCACCCTTTTGCTGCTTTGGCTTGGGCTTTATACTTAAATTGTTCAGCTAAGATGGAAACTGGTGGCGGTTTGTCCCTGTTTTTCCCCACTGAGTGTGCCCAGTTTAGGGCTAATAAGATAGCTCAACCTTTGATATGAGCATTAATGAGCAAGGGTATTGGTTCTAGCTAGAAATCTTTTTAATGGAGACCAATTTAAATCTAGGAATGATGTGGAAAAAATATTGCAAGCCCCACTTTACTTTTTCCAGTACAATCAGTTGTGGAGCTTCTACACAGACTCTAAGAGAATGAGACTATGTTTTTCACGAGCCCCTAGGAGACTGGAGTCTGTTTTGTTTTCCTCTACAGGCAGGAAAGGATTATTTTTCTAAAATATATAATGAACTGAAGATTATTTGGTATAAACCCCAATTGGGGTATATACAGAAATGGGAATATGATTTGCAAAGAAAATTGAACAAAAGCTTTCCCAAATTTGACTGTATATGCAGAAATGCTCATCTTCATTGGGTGTTTTCAGACATTATGAGATCACAGTCAACCACGGTCAATTCCCGGTGGTGGCTGTGATCACGGAACGTCTGTTGGGGGGAACGCATGTTCCCCCCAGATGTTACCACAGCGTGGAATTACATTCACCACATGAGCGGCCGAAGCAGCGGGACCGGAGGCCGTTGCATGTTGAATGTGATTCCACGCTGGGTCAAACCCTGCCATCATGTCTGGTCGGGTGCCATGGCCCGGGATCACCGGCGGGATCCCGGGCCGTGGCGAAGCCGGCCAGACGCGGCGGCCGAATTGGCCCTGCCACCCGCCCGTCTCCCCAGAGGGTGGGCGGTGGGGAGTGTGGAGGGGGCGGGGCAGTGCGACCCCGCATTGCGCCACGTGGCCCCACCCCCTCCCCGATTCCCCAGCGGGATACCCCGGCACGTCTGTTAGGGTGTTACGGGGTCATCCCAGCGGAGGATCAATACATTGATTTTGGTACGGGGCCAGCTGGCCCCGTAACATCTGAAATCACCCATTGTCTGTTGACACTCAGGTAAAAAATCTCCTTATACTTGTATTTGACCCCTGTAAAGTGTCTATGTTTGGGCAAGGTTCTTCCCCGTTATGTTGGGAAGGGTTGTGGGGAAAGGGCAAATATGCTGCATTGTCTGTGGTAGTGGGTGATTTCAGACATTACGCGGTCCCGATTCACCACAGTGGATTCCCGGTGGGGGTGAACAGATTAACCACAGGAAAGCCCTGAACAGACATGATGGGACCGGGACCACAGCAGGGAATCGCACCACCGGACCACGGCCTGGGGCAGCGTAACAGACATTATGCCGATCCCGGGCTGGGCCGTGGTCAAAGCACCCAGAAGGCACTGGGGCGGCTCGACCCAGCTGCTGTTGTGTGCCCTTTAAATCTCCCTCCCCAGTCTGTGTTGTTGCTGGTTGCCTGTCAGCGATGCTGCGTGCTTTGTCCCCGGCTGGGAATCATTGTCTTTAGTTCTGGCCAGTGGTTGCCGTTCAGACATTACTTTTTTTTATTTCCCGTTGGGAATCTCTTTGAGCACGCTTTTGGAGATGGTCCAGGCCGGAGCTCTGGAAGAGTGGTTGATTTGGACCCCATGTGGGTATTGACTGTGGTGAACATCTGGCGGCTGCCGAACAGACATGCAGGTCGCTTTGGCCCCACCGCGGAATTGACTGTGTTCACTGTGGTTGAGCGTGATCTTGTAATGTCTCTATTTCCCAATGGGTGATTTCAGACGTTACGGGACCTGTTGGCCCCGTACCGAAATCACCCTATTCATTCCCCGCCAGGGTCACCCCATAACGCTGCAACAGAGGTGCCAGGGGGATCCCGGTGGGGAATCTGGGAGGGGACAGGGCCGCGCGGCGCAACGTGCGGCAGCACGGCCCTGCCCCCTCCACGGTCCTGCCGTCCACCCTCCGGGGAGACGGGCGGGTGGCAGGGCCAATGCAGCCACTGCGTCGGGCCGGATTCGCCACGGCCCGGGGTCCCGCCGGTGATCCCGGGCTGTGGTGCCCAACCAGACGAGACACCGGGTTTCACCCTGGCATGGGATTGCATTCGACATGCAGCGGCCTCCGGTCCCACCGCTTCGGCTGCTCACTTGTTGAATGCAATCCCAAGCCATGGTAACATCTGGGGGGAAACATCTGTTTCCCCCAACAGATGTTATGCGATCACAGCCACCACGCGGAATTGAGCGTGGTTCACTGTGATATCGTAACATCTGAAATCACCCATTGTAATCATCAACCCTTTTGGCCAAACATTGGGCAAATGTTTGGGATTATGTTAAAGAGACAACTGGTTTGCTATGGCCTTTTAGGCCCAAAATTGCCCTTTTGGGTTTATATCCAGATGTTCCTATAATGATCGCATATAAGGGAATTTGTTCTCAAATGTTTGTGGCAGGGGCTAATGTAATGGCAATTGGAAGAGCATAAAACCCCCATCAATAACTGAATGGCTTACCTGTTTATGGTATGTAATGACTATGGAAAAGATCTTGGCTGAGTCTAAAGGGGATCTTGGGAAATTATATTTTACTTGGTCAGATTGTTTTACTTGCATTAAAGGTCACCGCCCCTCTGATCAACTGGAAGTTCTGATTTTGCTTAAGGACATTTGAAATTTAAGATTTATATATTCATAAATGGAACTGATATATTTTTACTGCGGTACACACCATTTCCCCCCCTGGATGGGTTGTGGGTGGGGGGAAATTATGTTTGTTGTAAGTAGTTTGTTATTATTATTTGTTTAATTTTATTTGCCCCGTGTGGGGTGGTAAGGCCTGGTTTTATGCTCATGACTTTGTATTTTTTTTATTTGAATAATAAATGATTCCAAGACCTCTTTCCGGAGTTGTAACAGTTAATTTAGAACAAAGCACTTTGTAGGTAGCGTTTCCTCTATGTGCATTTCTTTGCACTTATCAACATTGGGTAAAAACAAACATTGGCCCTTTTCACACAGACACTCGAATACTGATAAAATGGGTGTTACATTTTATTATACATGTTGCAGGGCACCCATAGCCCTTCAACATGTATAATAAAATGTAATACCCACTTTATCAGTGTTGGAGTGTCTGTGTGAAAAGGGCATACACATATTCCACTTTAATACCACTTTAACATTGCTTTAACACTTCTTATGTATGTTGCAGGGCTGTACTGGTGTCCTATGAAGCCCTACAACATGCATAAGAAATGTTAAAGTGGTGTTAAAACAGAGTTGAAGTACGTGTCTGTTTTCACCCATTGAATTTCATCAGTCCATTTATTGCCCAGTCACCCAATTTTTGTGAGATCCTTCTGTAACTCTTCACAATCTGTTTTGGATTTAACTAACAAATAATTTTGTATCCTCTGCAATCCTTGCCACCTCTCTGTCCACACCCTTTTCCAAATCATTACTAATGAGCATATTGAACAGCAAGACTGGCAGGTTGGTTAATGTAGTATAATGCTGACACTTTTGAAAGGCACCCAGCCTGTAGGTGTCTGCCATATCATTTTGTGCTAGTATTTCACCATGTGCACAATGCCACCTCCAGGCTTGTTTCTTGTCTCTTTATTTTACAGTACGAACTGTAAGCTGTACTTTATATATTCAGGCTGCTTGTACCATATTAAAATAAATGAACTGCTTAGAAAATCTCTTGCCTGAACTAAGCTTAGTTCACAGAATTCAGGAGCAGATAAATGGTTGACTCAGGAATTTTTTTTGTTCTCTGTAAATCTCCTTATCATAGAGAGTATCCCCCCCTCCCCCAGTAACTTAGAGTTGCCTGGAGAGAAGCTGTCAGCTAAAAGGAAAAAAATGGGGATCATGTTCATGAACATTATATATCTGTCTGTGTAGAATTCATTTCTCTGTGACCTTACTCCCTTGAAATTAGGAAAAATTATATAGTGTGGCAAAGCAGGGCCTCTGGCTGTTTAAGGGAGTCTGCTTCCCCACTCAAGCTCCACCCACAGGAGAGTATAAGATAGCTGCGAGCTCCAGAAGCCAGTCAGTCTGGGGGTGGGAGCCAAACAGAGCAGGCAGGGGCTCTGGAAGGCTCCTCACTTTACACTGGCTGAGGTGCTGAAGAGCGAACCAGCAGAACAGGAAAGGACAGCAAGCTGGGATGGTCAAAAAGCTGGACAGCCAAGTTTGCAGCGGCCGCACAACAAAGAAACTGGACTATCTGGGGAGTCAACGGGACCAGAGGCAGAACCCGAACAGCACCACCTTGTATACAGGCTGAGAGACTGTGAGGTTGCTGGACATTGGGAGGTATCTGTTGTGGGAAGCAGGGAGGACACCTTTATTATGGGACTGGGAGCACTCCTGAAGGTAGAAAAACAAAAGACTTTACTTGAATGCAGACCCTGCATCCTGACTCTGGGTGTCATCAGGGGCATCACGTATAAGTTCTGCAATTCTAGTGTTTTTGTATGTTCAGTATATGGCACTATTACAATGGACACACAAATAATTGATGTAACCTCGTTGATCTTCTAAATGCTGAAAATAAGACATGTAATGAGAAAAAAAGGTGAAGGTCACAGTATTAAAATAAGGTGTGCAATTGCAATTACCATTTTCAAAGCATTTCACTTGTATTCAGTTATTGTGTCCACTAATAGGATGCAAAATGTGGATATGGATTTCAAGCCTCTAATTAATTTGTTTAGTCTATAAAAGGAGACTAGGCTAATGCATGCTTGCTGCATACATCATACTCACCACCGGTCATGTGCAAATCTAGAGGGGGGGAAGGGAGATAGAAAATCAATTATTTTGTTCTATATTTTAAATAGAGAATTACGAGAGAGGTAAAATAAAAGGATATGCCCAAATGCATATTGAGGCCCATTATCCTTCAGATTTTACACTAGTTTTTTACACTTGTTAACTCAGTTTACTTTAGTAGAATATACTCATGATTTACAATTATATGCATAGAAGGAAAGTTCCACTGTTTTGTAGATCTCAGGGATGAGCAAGATTATGGGAAGTACAGAGGCACATGGTGAAATTCCCACATGCAAAGATGAAAAAATCATACACAACAACAAGGAAGAAGGAAATAATGTGTGAAAACAGACGTGATAACAGGGTATTTTCAAATGTGACGGTGCAGAGCACCACCACACTTTGATCCTGCCTGGGGTGAGAGCCCTCACCCCAGTCGCTGGCCGGAGCTGGGGAGAGGGCAGGGGGATGTGTGGATGTGGTCTGTATGGCCCCACACCCAGTGCTGCTCAGCATGGCTCGGTCCCCTCTCTGATGGGTGGGTGCGATGGCCTATGAGGCTGCCACACCATTCTAGCCACTGGCCAGTTAGGTGGAGCGGGCCATCATACATGACAGCCTGCTCTACCATGGTCCAGTGATGGCTTCTCCGGACTGTGGCAGGGCTAACTCCAGATTGTGCATTGGCAGGGAGCCCAGCACACAACCTGGAGTTAATCCTGCCATGATCTGGGACCTATTCCTGCCCGCAGTAAACATCTGACCTGCAGGAACAAACGTGACATCACAATGGGTGGCCATGCTGTGGTAAAGAATGGCCACCTGTGCTAGGGTCTTGTTTGAAAATACCCTCAGTGAGGCAGCTCCCTGGCCTGCCCTCGAATAAACCACTGCAGCTGTCACTCCTTGGGTTGGCGGGGAGGGCTGTTCATATGTGCAGCCCTCCTCCTGTAACCTGGACGTGGTGACTGATGTCACAGGTCCATTTACACCCTGGGGTGGCCCGAGGAGCTGTTCACATGGGACAGGACTCCCAGACCAGACCAATGCCGCTCAGCAGGATCAGACCCCAGGAAGACCTGCTGAGAAACACTGGTGGGGAGGGCTCCTGGGAGCTCCCCCATGAGCTGTTTGGTTCTCTCACCCGACCCACCAAACAGCTTATTGGAGGTGCTTCCATGGGGGTGGTCCTCCCCATCAGCTGCTTGTTGCACTTACCTGGCCTGCAAAACAGCTGATTGGAGGCACTCCTACTCCCCCACCTTCAGCTTTTTGGTGGGGCTAGGAGAGCATGCTCCTCCAGGCCCCCATGACCAGTGACTCTCTGTTTCTAGGGGTGGGTGAGCACGGGGGCCTGATCCACCTCACCTCAGGGAAGGGTTCAGGCACAACACAGATGGGAGAGAGACTGTTAGCCCACTTTAGCCCGGGCGGCCAGGGCTTAGCCTGGGCTACATCTTCAAGCTTAAATGATGCATCCCATAGCAGCCAGATACCCGCCCAGGGGCAGACACAGGTGAACATCTGACAGGGACAGAACTAACGTGCAGATGAGTCCCATGCTAAAGAAGGCTAACACAGGCTACTGTCATCTGCTTTCACCCAATGTGATCTGATATGTGAAACTGATATGGCAGTAGGATGGGCAAGGGAAATGAGTGTTGATAAAGCAAATGGGAAGCTCTTGACAAACAAGGTGGTGTCGTTTCACTATGATGGTCTGCCCTGTCTGTAAGTTTTAGCAGAATTAAATCCCCCAATACTCAATGAATGCATCTCTTCACCAAGTGCTTTCGTTTGTAGCATTAGTAAGTTCATAATTTCATTACATTGTTCCAATTCACAGTCTGCCAAATCCATTTCTAGACTGTTGTCAACTGGACACTTCTTTGATCTGGTTAGACACACTGTTCTGGGGCTCTGCTTGGACAGCCAGCTATATGGAAAACCCTTATTTATTTTTTTTTATTTATTTATTTATTTATTGGATTTCTATACCGCCCCATCCTGCACAGTTAGGCTCCATGAGCCTTTCTACCTTTGAGGCAAAGTCTCTGTTTCTTTTTGCCTTCCTGTTGATCCTCTTCTCTGTATTGGCTGAGTTCCCAGTTGACTCTCAACTCCCCACACAGTTAAACCCAGTTAGCTACCTAGCTTGTTTGTCTGCTGACCTGAAAGGAGTCTCACTTTTATTCACTCAGAATCTTGGCTGCCCCTATTACAGTGACATTAGTGTTCTTTTTTTGATGTTTTTGCCATTGACAAATATTAGCACAATTAGGTTGAACATGCTTGCATGGAAGCAAGAAGTATTAGCATCATTTTTAATGAGGCAGAAATGATCCAATAGAAGAGATAAGAGCTCTGGTAGGGAAGAAGGCATTGCCAATGGGTAAAACCAGATGTTCGGCTGGCACAGCAGTGACCCCCCCTGGGCCGAGTTGGAAAACCGCAGCTGACATGGCCTGTGCTAGCTCAGGGCACCAAACTAACGTGCCCATAGCTGAGGAGCTGCTGTGCTGCTCACACAGCCCTGGCCATGCACCGAGAATGACAGACATGCAGCCAGTCGACCCCGCCCTTGTGCTTCTCCCAGCACCCCACCCCCACCATGATAGGTAGCCACGGCGGCCCCTGTCCCGGGGTGGGCACAGCAGATGTGCCGGCCCACTGTGGCCTGCTGTGGCCTGGGTGGGTGTTAGCTTGGATTGTGAATTGGCGATTTTCCATAGTCATAGCCTGGGCTAGCCACCAACATGCCACAGGCCAATCTGGGGCCAACATTTGGTGGCAACACAACAGATATGCTGGTGGCCCATTGGCCTATGTGGGCCACCATCACATCTGTTTTTACCCAATGTAAAAAGATTTTTACATCTGTAAAAGAAGATTTTACGAGATTTTACATCTGTTTTTACCCAAAGAAGATCCTTTTGGAAGGTGGTTTTTCTGTAGCTAAAGCTGATGGGTATGATACAGTAGGTTGGTGGAGAAGAGAGTTTGGGTGTAGGTGTATCAAAGAAGGATGAAAGCTCTCAATCACACAGAAATGGATTCATATTTTAAAAAAAAAATATGGAAGGAGGAATATAGCAAGCGCTCCACAGTGCTTAGTAGAAAATAGCATCTAGGGAGAATATGAAGGAGGAGCAGTGGAGTAGATAGTCAATAGTCTGGAAATTATATATAAAAGCTTTGTATTCCCTGCAACTGTACAAAGAACAGCTTTAGGCTTCATAACACACGTATTTCAAACCACCATTATAGTCAGAGCAAGTCACTTTATAGACGGTAGAGATGGGCGAATGCGGTTCAG
>QEPC01014093.1:421426-442057 GCA_003113815.1 Sphenodon punctatus | reverse complement strand
CGAACTGAACCGGACCGAACCGAATGGCCGAACCCGAACCACGATCTTTTCACCCATCCCTAATAGACAGTATAAAAGAAGACTGGGAAAAACCCACAACAAATATTACTACCCATCTTCAGAAAGGAGACACTCGATAAATATGATGGGAGAATGTTACCAAGTACCAGACAGATGGACAGTAAGTATAATTTAATCAATAACAACCATGAAACAAATGCTAAGAAAAGAAAAAAGGGAATCTTCTAGTGAATAGTCACTTGAAAATTGGAGGGGAAAAAATACAGATCTTGCCAACCTGGAATGCTTTTTGGGGTGGAATTACAAAATTAGTGTACTATTGGAATACAATACTGTGCTATATACTTGGATTCTGATAAAGGATTCCACAGTGGGTCCAATCCCAAGCCCTGCGGACTGTTGCTTGGAGCACATGTGGCACATGCACACATACGTACAAGCAAGCCATGCACACCCCAGGCACGGGGCCTACAGCATGCATGCAAACCGTGCAGTAGCATGCGGGCATGCGGGGAGCTTTGGATCAGTCCCATTGTCTCTTAAATATAATTCAATTTCTTTTGGATAAGTATATAACTAGTACATGGGTTCACAACTGGCTAAATCCTCTTCCTACAATAATGATATGTAGCTATGCATTGATTTTGAGATGTGTAGTGGGTTAATAGAGGTATCTGCATTATTTCCAGTCAGAATATCATTGTTAAGGATCACAAATAAAAAAAGGAATAAACGTATTAGTGCAATTCATGAACGAGAGAGCTGTTAGCAACAAAGAAATTATGTGGAATGCCTAAAGAGATTAGAAAATACAATAAAATTCAACTTGAACAAATGAAGTCAAGTTCACCTGGGGGAAAGCAACCACAGCTCATGACTGAGTTTGCAAGGAGTTATAGCAGCAAAATAAGCTAACACCATGTTGTATAGCAAGTGTGCACCATAGCCAAGGGCATAGCTATAACAGGGACAGACAATGCAGCTATGCTGAGGCCCATAAGCCTGGATAGCCCAGTCTCCCTGGGGCAGCTGTGTCCCCTGTCTCTGAGAGAGGGAAAACCAGGGCCCATTCCAGCCTAGCTATGAGTCTGAGCAGCATCACATCCCAGAAAAGTGATAGAAGAATTCTTCTCCACATGGTTCTAGTTTGACCAAAATGTGATCATATTGGGTCATGTTCTGAAACATTTTTTCAAATGGGAAGGAGTCCAGAGAAAGAATACAGTCTTGGTGTGTGTTTTTAGATGGAGCTATCTAACACGGTTGCACTGGTTTAGTCAGAGGTGACTGCTGCCGCAGCCCGGATTCTACCCATGCAGCTTCCTCTCACCCATGCTGTAGTGGTGTAGGTGGATCGCCAGATGCTCTAGGCTGCTGCCCACAGCTCTATGGCTGTTGCTGGGGCAACCCCAGCCTGAAGTGGAGCTGCAGCAGCCCATCTGAGGGTAGATGAACCACTACTCTGCCCCCCAGCTGGTGCTCTGGGTTTGCATGGTCTGCTCTGCTTGCGATGCTCCAGGATATTCTGGAGCACAACAAGTGGAGGTGGCCTGGGCCAGACACTGCCTGCTCTGCATCTTTTCTGCCTCACCTCAGGGTAGTCCGCCTTTAGACAAATTAGCCACCTGGGTGTGGGGTGGAGAAAATGTCCATCTAAAGACACTAATTGTTGTTGATATCCTTGCAATGAGGGTTTTCTGAGACTACAGTTTGCAGGCTCCTTTGGGAAATTGAGGGAGATGGAACGGGGATCCGGAAGTAAACTTTGGAAACTGGTGACTGGGTCTGAGCTTTTGAGTTGGGAAACAGTTGTCACTAGGCAAAATGAGGCTGGGCCCAATAAAAATGTAGCTTCTGGGAGCTAATTTCCTTTGATTTGGGACGTGAGTTAGAAGTCACCATCTCAGACTACAGAAGAAACAAAATGTGAAACCCTCTAGGTATTCTGCAAATGGGATATAGATTTATGTATGTTACATATATAATCCTTAATCTGTACCTCTTAAATCAGGAAATCTTAGTTCTGTGATGGGTGATCTGACCACTGAGGATTCATGGTAACAACCTGCAAATATTTGAAGAGTGAAATCAACTTTATGGAAAAAGAGCTGTTTGACACAATGCATGGGGAGAGTGCAAGGGGGTTATAACTACAAATAATGGAATGAAGAGATGAGAACAGAACCTGAATATCAGGAAATACTTCCTGATGGTTAAATGTTGTAGATTGTAGAGCAGCCTAAAATGGAAGAGGTAAAAGCCACATAGTTTGACCTTTTGAAAGCTCAATTCAGCATGCACTACAGCAAGAATGCTTAACCATTTAGTTACCCCCTCTCTCCTCCATCTAAGATTGGGGATAGAGTACAATTGTACCTCCATTCTCCCTCTCTAATCAGGCCGCTATAGAAAGCTTCACATTAGTGATCACATAGTATCATTTCCTCACATTAAAATTACTTTTAAGTAATTAAAATTAATTAGTGTATATACTGTATTTTGTTTATGTTTTGTAGCCTGCCCTGAGACCTTGGG
The DNA here is from genome assembly GCA_003113815.1 of Sphenodon punctatus. Taxonomy (NCBI): domain Eukaryota; kingdom Metazoa; phylum Chordata; class Lepidosauria; order Sphenodontia; family Sphenodontidae; genus Sphenodon; species Sphenodon punctatus. The sequence goes on along the minus strand of QEPC01014093.1, from coordinate 439,501 downwards.
ATAGAGTGGGCTATAAGTAGGATTACCATACCGCCCTTTTAAAAGAGGATGTGTATGAAAAATATATAGTGCAGGACTTCACTGGAACTAATGCGGCCCTGCACCATGTATTTTTCATAAGCATCATCTTTTAAAGGGGAGGTATGGAAACCCTAGCTAGCCTATAAATCCAATAAATAGTGTATATTTGAGGGGGGTTATGAGACCTGTGAGGGGGCAGGTACTTGGTGCCAGTCCCTCTCACTTTCTCCCAGGCAGGTGATGAGTTGGTTCGAGACCAAAGGACCCCTGACCTGGGTTTGATGCTGCTGAATGCGAGGTTGGTAGTTAATAAATCTTCCAATCCGAGAGTTAGTCCTGGACTGTGATGCCGATCTCGTGTGTATTATAGAGACCTGGCTGGATGATGAGTTGAGGCCTATTTTGGCTGACTATGTTCCGCCAGGTACTTCGTGCAACACCAGCCTCGGTTGGAGGGGTGGTGTAGCCATTGTTTTTAGGGATTCATGGTCTGTCAGGAGGTATCCGGTGCAGGCCATATCGGGGGTAGAGGGCCTTCACCTTGTGTTTCATTTGGCAGGGGGCAGAGTAGGGATGCTGCTGGCATACTGTGCACCTACCCTGTATGGCGGCATCCCTACACGCTCTGACGGAGCTGGTGTCAGACGTGGTGTTGCACTCCCCGAAGACTTTGGTCTTGGGGGACTTCAACATTCATTCTTCTGCTGGTCTTGGTGGGCCAGAGCGTGAGTTCATGGCAACCATGGGCCTGTGTCAAATTGTCAACGGCCCAAAACATGATGGGGGACATACCTTGGACCTGATTTTTTGCACTGGCCTTGAAGTGGGGGATACATTGATGGGGGAGGTGTCAGCAGGTCCCTTGTCATGGATGGATCATTGCCTCCTGTGAGCATGTCTCCTGGTGCATGTCTGTCCCCAGAGGGGTGTGAAACTGATTCGGATGGTTCGCCCCTGGAGACTAATGGAATCTGAGCAGTTCTGGAATGCTCTTGGGGAGATACCCTGATCTTGACAACCATCCAATTGACGATCTCGTGGCACTATGGAACGCTTTGTTGGTTGAGGCCATCGAACGGACAGCTCTGAGGCATCCACTTCCCCGGTGGCAGCTCCTCAGGCCTCCATGGTTTACGAACGACCTGAGGCTGTTGAAGCATGAGGGGAGGCGGTTGGAGCAACAGTGGCGCCGTTCACATGCTGAAGCTGACAGATTGCAACATAGAGCTAGTTTATATACCTATGTCATTGCTGCCCATATAGTCTCTGCTAAATCTTGTCCAGCGGAGCTTTTCTGGGTGGTGAGGAGGTTGGTCAGTCCTCCCTCTCTCTGCCTAGAATTGGAGTCATCTAGTGCCCGCTGTTGACTATTCTGCAGAGAAAATCACTCAGATTCACTATGACATCAACACCGCACTTATTGCAATGGGTGAACCAGAGGTTGTGGAAGCCCCACCCCACCCCGAGTTCAGTTGCATGGAATTGATTCCAGTCTGTTTCATCCGCTGAGGCGGAGGATATTCTTGGGACTGTTAGGGCCACCTTTTGCAAACTTGACCCATGCCCGTCCTGGCTGGTTAAGGCCAGCCAGGAGACGGTGGGGGTCACTGCTGGCGAGGGTGATCAATGCCTCCCTTTGGGAGGGCAGAGTGCCAAGCTGCCTCAAAGAGGCGGTGGTGTGGCCCCTGCTCAAAAAACCATCACTTGACATTGGTTCCCTCACCAGCTACCGGCCAGTCTTGAATCTTCCTTTTTTAGGGAAGGTTATTGATCAGGTAGTGGCTAAGTAGTTGCAGGGGCATCTGGAATGCACTGGTTATCTGGACCCTGCACAGTCCGGGTTTCATCTGGGCTATGGCATAGAGACTGAGCTTGTGGCCTTGGTCTATGACCTTCGCCGTGAATTGGTTCAAAGCCGTTCGGCCATGCTAATTCTGTTAGATCTGTTGGTGGCTTTTGATACCCTTGACCATGAGATTTTTGTGACTCACCTGTGGGACTGAGCCAGGGTGGGTGGGATTGTTTTTGAATGGTTCTGCTCCTTCCTGGCCAGAAGAATTCAGTGTGTGCTGCTCAGGGGATGTTTTTTGTCCCCTCGAGCTCTCATGTGTGGAGTCCCGCAAGACTCCATTCTGTCCCCCCTCCTGTTCAACATGTATATGCAGCCACTTGGTGAGGTCGTGAGATAGTATAGGGTGCGTTGTCATCAACATGCTGATGATACCCAGCTCTGCCTGTCTTTTTAATCTGACCCAAGCCCAGCAGTCTTGGTGCTTACCCGATGTCTGGTGACTGTGGGGGACTGGATGAGGGCGAGCCAAGTGACATTGAGTCTCGGCAAGATGGAGGTGACGGTAGTAGGTAAGGCAGTGGATTTGGAGGCTCCCATCATTATGGCATTCACCCTCCCCTGGCTTTCCAGGTTCTCAGTCTGGGCATGCGCCTCTATCCACAGCTGCGCCTGGACCTCCAGGTGGGGGCTGTGGTGAGCTGTGCATTCTGCCAATTACATCTGGTGCGACGGCTTCAGCCGTATGTTACAGATAGTGTCCTGGCTACTATCATTCATGCTTTCATTACCTTGAGATTGGACTATTGCAACACGTTTTATGTGGGACTACCCATGATGATGGTTCGGATACTGCAGCTAGTGCAGAATGTAATGGCCCATCTTCTTGTGGGGCTGGACAGCCGTGAGAACATTACACTGGTGCTCCGGGCTCTGCACTGGCTGCCAATAGTCTTCCATGCCTGATTTAAGGTGTTGGTTTTGACCTATAAAGTCTTATACGGCCTTGGCTCAACTTACCTGTGGGATCGCCTCACTCCTCATGCCCCGGAATGACCTCTGTGGTCCGCTGGGAGCATCTGTCTTAATGTCCCCCATGTGGCCCAGGGGGCCACTATAGAGAGGGCATTGTCGGTGGCTGCACCTAGGCTGTGGGAACTCCCTCCCAGCCGAGGCCCAGATGGCCCCAGATTTTCCTTCCTTCCTCTGTATGTGTAAGACCTGGCTCTTCTGCCTGGCTTTTGGCAAGGGAGATGTGGTGGGGGTGGGGTTTGGTTCTGTTTTCCTTCTCTTTTATGGATTTTATGTGTTTTTATGATGTGAGCCACCCCGGGCTGCCTGGAGCAGGAGGGCCAGGATAGAAAAATGTTTAAATAAATAAAATATTTGTCTGGCTTAAGACCATTTAACATCAGGAAATGAGAGAAGCCTTTTACCATGTGGCAAACAACTTCATACAGGGTCGGCCCCAGGCATGTGTCATATGTGCGGCCACACATGGCCCCACGGCCAGCTGGGGCCCCGCACTTACCTGGCTGGGCAGCAGGCTGCATCCAGATTCTTCACCAGTAAGTAATTCTTCCTCCCCTCCCTGGCTTCAGACTCCATCCCTCACCTGCCTCTGTCTTCTAGTAGCGCAGCAGCAGCAGGGACAATCTTGGGCTGGGAGATAAGGCTGTTTGTTTACAAACAGCTCCTCCCCATGTGCTGATCAGAAGGTTGCTACCTTGTAAAGAAGGTTCTTCGAGATGGCTCCCACCATTCTCACAACTGGGTTGTGCATTCTCACCCTATTCAAATAAGAGACCACATGATGGTCTCGAGCTCCTCTAGTATAAAAAGAACCCTTCCCCTCTGAATGACAGGTCCTTTCAACCTTTTCTAGAAATATAAGAAAATAATTCCATGCGGGGCTGGAAGGGTGGGTATTTGTGAGAATGTTTGAAGCCATCTCAAAGAACCTTGTTTACAAGGTAACAACCTTCTGTTCTTCTTCAAGTGGCTCCTCACATGATATTTTTACATGGCTCCGCCGTGTGGGGAGTCCGTGGGTGTGCCAATGCATGGATAGGGCATGCACATGACTGCACACGCATCCCCACTCATCCACACATTCACATAATAACCACCGTTTCCCCCGGTTGCTCTTTGCATCCACATCCACGCATCCCCACCACTCATCCACACCCACATAGTAACCACCGTTTCCCCCGGTTGCTCCGTGCGTGGGAATGAGTGGGAGGGTGAGTGGGGATGTGTGTTAGGTGAGCGCACACGCACCCCCACTCACCATGGGCACGTACACCACGTCATTCACACGGGGTTCCCCCACCCATGAACACACAGAAATCTGTGTGTTCGTGGCTGGGAGGAGAGGCCTGTGTAAAAAGGGCCACATTCTCACAACTGTCTTACTTATACTATCTTAGGTAGGAATTTAGGATGTAAAGCAATATCTATTCTGTCTTGGAAAATAAATCTGTAAATATGGTTCTGAGATTATTATGGCTGCTATTTCACTAACTCTTCTTAATGAAGTTATTGCTAACAGGAATACTGTCTTTAAACCCGCACCCCATAACCAGTTCATTTGCACCCCCATATAATCAATTCACGCTGCCCCGTGGGCACAAATTAAATGGTTATGGGTGGGGGCAGCGTGAATAGATTATATGGGGGCGGGGGCAGAAATGAACTGGTTATGGGGTGGGGGCAGCATGAACTGATTATGGGGGCACAACTGAACTGGTTATATGTCTCTTTTCATGGCATAATGCGCTTAATAAGCTAGCTGCATTTTGGGTGTCTTGTGTGTGTGATAGCAGCACCTCTGGACTGGTCACACCGCATGCGTGCACAAGGCACAGGCGGCACTGGCAGCAAGAAGCAACAGGCCCTGGAGGCCAGACTGGCTAAGCTCACCCCCTGGCCCCTCCTCCAGTAAGGCAGTGGACGCAGTCAGTCTCTCTGTGCCTGTGTCACTGCCCGCTTGGCTGCCCCTGCAGTGGAACCACTCCTGGGGAGTGGTGGTAGACACTCGGCTGGGGGGGGGGGAAAGCATTGGGAGGCCAAGCTTCTCCATGGTTGCTCAGAGGGGTGGAGAATGGGAATCCTCCCTGTCCAGAGGGAATAGGTTTTATGTAAATTTATACATTTGCATAATTAGGATGGGCCTAATTATGCAAATTAGGCCCCGCACCAAGACTTTGCACATGGCCACCAAACCCTGGGGCCAGCCCTGACTTTATGACAAGTGTTTAGCAAAAAACACAATTTAAGCACCATCTCTATGCTAGAAAGCATACCTCAAGGGAGTAATACTGCCCTTGCAGTGGGAATGGATTCAGTATTCCCATAGAGTTTATAGATCTCTAATGCCTGGGTTCTGTGATGTTGAAGAATGTATTCTAAACTTGCAGCAGAGACAATCTCTACATGATATAATGTAGAGCCCTTCTGATGTGCTGGCTCTCAGAAACTTGTTCTGTACAACCAGGTACGGGCCAAAGTCACATGAGCAGCATGTGGAATGAGTAGTTCATCCATAGAGATCAGATCACAGGACTAGAGCCACAGTTCAGTTCCATAATCAATTTCCTCCTCATAGTGTGCATGCAGGTGAGTCAGCTGAATTGAATAAGTGTTATATGCACATCAAAAGCAGATTCTATCATCTTTCCCCAGCATCCTTAATCCAACCCCACGCCATGGAAAATTTTAGGCAATCGAATTTTACAGCACTCTTTGAGTCTAGTAATTGTCAAAAAGGATGGCTTTTGGGTAAGTAATTATGGATAATATTAAATGTGTCTTTTAATTTTAATTTATAACCTACTTTTGCTCTTTTATGCAACTGTGGATATCCCTTGAAAAACTGTTGAGTGCTTCTGATTTTTAATCCAGAGATTCTCTCAGAAACAAATTATAATGCTGCTCAAACTCCTCACTACATTCGTAATAGAAAGCACTTTTGGCATCTTAAAAATGAGATTTTGATGCATAGATAAATCTAGTGATGCATTACAATGCTGCCCTTCTGCAAGTGTGCAAGAGCTTCCTGGCTTGCTGCATCTTACATAACATAGCAATTAAATGCAGATTATCTTTCCAAGGAGAGGCAAAGATTAATGAGTCAAACCAAGATGATGAATTAAATGAGCCCGATCAGACACACTTATAAAATTAGCCAGCACAGAGGGCTATAGAAACAAGAAATATTAGAGCGAGATTATTCAAACACAATTTTAAGGAGTGAAGCAATGCATATAAGCATATATTATGATATTCAAGGAGGTTTATTACATTCCAGTTTTTCCTGCCAAGTACACATAACATAGGTGCTGCATACATTATATTCAAAAACATTCCTAGGACAGGAAAGAGGGCTTTTATGTTGCATATAGAACTGAGATAACTCTAACTGGTGCAGCTTGATCTTGAAGCCCAGGGAGAAGCAAGGGAAGATTAAATTCCTTTCAGTGATATCACCCTTCCTTTTCTAGCTTGCCCTAAACATGGCTACCTTAAGGCTTTTGGAGGCTTTGGGCACAGGTGTTGATTGGGAACCACTACCATAGCAAATAAATAGAAAAATAAATTTTGTGTCCAAAATTGTATGGCATGTCAGAAGATTGGTGTTTTACATGCACATGCTATATATACTAGCACACCTATTGATTCTAATGATTTAGAAAGATCACTTTCTATATTTTGGGGCAGTGAAGTACTAAATTGCATATTTGAATTTTGGAGATAAAATACTTCAGTTCATAGCTGCAATCCTATGACCCACAGATCCCTGCCACCATGAATCACCATTGATGAGAGGGGGCAGGATAAAATTAAATGATGGGGATGGGGATCCGGGGGCTGGCTTGGCCAAGGGAGGGGGCATTGGGTTTCTGATGGGTTCGGGGAGATATCCCAGTGGAAGGCCAGTACATCCTTTGAGGCTGGATAGGTGTTTAGTACCTGTCCCCCTCACTGCCCCCCAAGCAGAAGCTGAGGTGGCCAAAGTATGGAGGACTTCTGGCCTTGGCATGATGCTGTTGAACGTGAGATCAGTCATACATAAGTCATCTACTATCCAAGAGCTAATCCTGGATCAGGCAGCCGATCTCGTGTGCATCACTGAGACCTGGCTGGACACTGAGTCAGGGTCTATTCTGGCTGACCTTGTTCCAGATGGGTATTCCATGCAGCATCAACCAAAGCTGGAGGGTCGGGGGTGGTGGTGTAGCCATTATTTTGAGGGAGCCATGGTCCATTAGGTGGTATCCAGTGCAAACTCCACCAGGTATTGAGTGCCTCCACCTTGTGATTGATTTGGCTGAAGACAGATTAGGGATACTACTGGTATATCAGGCACCTTCCTGTAAAGCAACTTCCCTGCATGATCTAGCAGAGCTGGTGTCGGAGGTGGTCTTGCGGTCACCGAGGTTGCTGGTCCCCAAGGACTTCAACATGCACACAGATGCCAGGCCTCAGGGTGTGGAGCATGAGTTCATGGAAACCATGGGCCTGTCTCAGATAGTGGTTGGCCCAACACGTGTGGGTGGGTGGGGTGGGGTGAACACTGGATTTGGTGTTTTGCACTGGCCTTGAGGTGAGGGAATCTGTTGGTGGGTAATGTGTCATTGGTTCCTTTGTCTTGGTCAGATCATTACCTCCTACGGGCCTGTCTCCTGGTGCACGTCAGTCTCCAGAAAAGTTCTGGACATATTTGAATGGTCTATCCCTGGAGACTTATGGAATATGAGACGTTCCGGAATGCTCTGGGGGAGATTCCTTCAGATCTCAACAGTTGACCTCTTGATAACCTTGTAGCTTTCTGAAACGCCGTGCTGGCCGAGGCCATTGATTGGTCAGTTCCAAGGTGTCTACTCCTTGAGCATCGGCAGTGCAGGGCCCTGTGGTTCACGGAGGATCTGTGCTATCTGAAGCAGGAAGGATGACTGTTAGAGTGATGGTGGCACCGGACCCAAACTGAAGACAACCAATTGCAGCATAGAACCAGTTTGAGAGCCTATGCCGTGGCTGTGTGGGCAGCAACAAAGAGTTTCTTTGCTGCCCTCATAGCGTCCACAAAGCATCATCCAGGTGAGCTTTTATGGTTGGTGAAAGGCTGGTCAGTCTCCATCTGGAGCTGGAGTCTTCCAGTGCTCACTGTGACATGTTTGTAGTCTATTTTTCAGACAAAATCGCTCATATTCACCACAGTTTCGATGCTGCACTTGATACAGTAGGAGATCCAGAGGTAATGAATGCCCCACCTTGTCCTGTTTTTTGGGATCGGTTTCAGTCTGTATCGTCCACTGATGCAGAGGATGTTCTTGTTGCTGTTAAGAACATAAGTAGTGCCATACAGAGTCAGACTAATGGTCCATCAAGCCCAGCACCCTGTCCTCCAACAATGGCCTATCTCGATTGCATGGGAGAAGAACCAACAGTCACAATGGGCAGTCCATTCCCCGTTGTTCACTCCCAGCTCCCAACAGTAAGAAGTTCATTCTGTAAGCTTCTTGGTTAATAGCCATTAATATATATAAACTTTTATTGTTTGGCCATTTGCCGTAACAAAATTCATCAAAAAAATTATGCAAAACATACAACTGTAAACTTTCCAAAGCACATAGCCAACTTGAAAGTAAGTACATATACAATAAATTTGAAATTTGGCTTACCCTTCTCGGGGGTTATGGTGCCAACACTTGTCCCCTGCATAAAGCATTCCCTTAAATTGGGCTATACAGTAAGAAACTGTCACAGGACAGTCTTAATAGCAGTAAGTATTGTTTGTTGGTGCAGCAAAAGTTGTTTCAATATATATAGTTCACAGCCATAAACGTGTCATTTCATAAAAGATTTAGATATACTAAGGAAAAATAACCATGTATACCTGCTCCTCATAGCCAAGCAGACTTTAAATTTAATTAAGGATCCATATTCCACTACCCCTATATAGTAGTATTCTATTAAATACTACACTCTTGGGCTCGGGCTCTCCTCTTTGCTAATGCAAGTAGGAAATTTGCAGCCCTATACATCTAGCTTTCGGATTCATTTGCCAAAATATATTGCAGTCTGTGCTCCCTACAGACCCAAGGGGTCTCAATCTGGAGCAGGGTTTGATATTTGTAACGAATACCTGCCGAAAGGGGACAGTCAAACAGATAATGAACTTGGTCCTCTACCCCAACCTTGCAATCACAAATTCTTTGACAATAAGGCACTCCCTTGAATCTGCCCTCCAAAATACTAGAAGACATTAGTTGAAAACGTACAAGTGTAAGGGTCTGCCTCAGAGCAAAATTTGTGATGATCTCCAGGTATGGTTCCAATTTATGTACCACTTTATATTTCCCATAAAAGGGAGCTATCACAGAATCTGACACCCCAGCCATGTCTTCCTGCTTGCCTGTATCTGAAATTTGGGCCTTTAATAAGTTTTTAAGAGAGGTTCTAGGTAAACCTTCTAAAGCCCCCAGGGAGAACCCAATGTCCTCAAGAAGGCAAACAAACTGGGATCTCCAAGTCGTACCAGCACCCATATTCCCCTGCTCCTCCCAACAAGCATAGACAAGACTTGACTTAGGCATGGCCATTAATCTAGACCAAAAGTTTGTAATGGCCATGTGGACTTGAATGGCAACAGAGACCACTCCCGTCTCTGCCCTTAAAAATGCAACCGGCGTGCAAGCTGGAGCTCCTAAGAGGCCTCTAAGCACCCTATTCCGTACTGCTTCTAGGGCTGTAACCTCAAAACCCCATACTCCAGCACCATAGAGCATTTGGAGGATATGTTTATGGGCTAACAGATGGATGGCTGGTTTAGTCATCTTCCCCCCACCCCCATAGCCCAAAATTTTAAGATTCCCCCAGCCGTTTGCCTAGCTTTCAGCTTAGCCATTGCCAAATGGGTCGACCAAGAGCCTGATGCTGCAAAACATAGACCCAGATACTTGTAAAACGGGACTTGCGCTATTTTTAATCCATCCAGATACCATTTCCGGGTCCGGGTCTTCCTAGCAAAGACTACGACCTTGGTCTTATCATAATTAATTTTAAGTCTTTCCCCTCTGCAGTAAACACCCAAGATGTCCAATGCCCTTCTCATCCCCAGCTCAGCAGTAGACAACAATGCCATGTCATCCGCATACAATAGCAGGGCAAGTGGAAAAGTTTGGGGGGAAAAGTTAATTCATCCTGGAATGCATCAATAATGTTGTTTATATCAAATTTAAACAAGAAGGCACCAGGACGCAGCCCTGTTTAACTCCCCTTCGAACTGGAATGACAGCTGTCAAAAATCCCTCCCCAGGCCTACGAATTTTCATGTAAGTATGCGTATACAGCCCCTTTATCAACCAAAGGAGGCATCTATCCAAATTGGCATTCAACAATTTCCTCCAGAGCCTCTCCCGATCAATCAGGTCAAAGGCAGATTTAAGGTCGATAAAGGTATCAAAAAGGCCACCCTTCCTAACTCGAGAGTACTTATTTACTAAGTGTGCCAAAATATAACAATGATCTGTAGTCGCACGGCCAACTTGAAAGCCTGCCTGTTCCTCGTGAAAGATGTTTCCTTTTGTTGCCCAGTCTTCCAATTTAGCCAAAAGATACTTGGCATATAAGATACTTTTGCCATTATATCTATAAGACTAATGGGTCTATAGTTTGCCGGACCATCTCTGGAACCCTTCTTATATATAGGAATAGTTACACTTTCGTTCCATCCAACGGGGAAACTCCATGTAACATTGAGGCTGTTAAATAATCTAGTTATAACAGGGGTCCACCAGTCCAGATTTTCCCTAAAGACCTCGGCCGGGATCCCATCTTCCCCCGGCGCCTTCCTCAAAGGCAACTTAACCATAAGATCCCGATCTTCTGATTCCTCAACTAGATTCCAGGGTGGGCAATCAGATATACACAGATCAAGTGATGGACTGATTTCCCCCTCCCCAGATCCTCCAAATATACCCTGAAAAAAGTCTTCCCATTTCTTTTCTGGAATATCAGCATCCAACCCATTTCGCCCTTCTCCAAATCCCTTTTTTATAAGATTCCAAAAAGCTATACTGTCCTTCTGGTCCATAGCTAGTCTTAATTTTCCCCATTGGGCTACTTGGAAGTTCTTTTTCTTATCCTTTACCGTTTTTTTGGTATCTACTTCTAGCATTATTCAACTTAAAATACTGGAAAATACCTTTTGAAGAATCTCTCTGAATTTATGAGGAGGAGGTAGAGCCTAACAATACAACACTTCACAAGAGCAGGCAGATCTGGTAAGAAAGATTTGCAGATGGGTTGGGGATGGACAAATGGGTTGTCCTACTTCCTGGAAGTTTATTACTACCATCAGCGAATATGTCCTTGGCATCCAGTGCCTGATTTTCAGAGGTACTGTCTACATGGAGCTGCCTCAGAGGATTGCTAGTGCTCATCACCTCTGAAACTTAGGTCCACAGTGGTTGATGTTATATTAAGAACATAAGGACATAAATAGTGCCATACTGAGTCAGACCAATGGTCCATCAAGCCCAGCATCCTGTCCTCCAACAGTGGCCAATCTCTAACCCATTCCCTGTTGTTCACCCCCAGCTCCCAACAGTAAGAAGTTCATCCTGTAAGCTACTTGGTTAATAGCCATTAATGGACCTACTCTCTAAGAACCTATCCAGTCCTTTTAAAAACTCAGCTATACTACTGGCCCTGACAATGTCTTCTGGCAACAAATTCCATAGGTTAATTATGCGTTGAGTGAAAAAGTACTTCCTTTTATTTGTTTTAAATCTGCTGGCAGCTAGTTTCATAGTGTCCCCTAGTTCTAGTACTATTTGAGAGGGTAAATAACCATTTCCTATCTACTCGTTCCATACCACTCAAGATTTTATAAACCTCTATCATGTCCCCTCTCAGTCTTCTCTTCTCTAAGCTGAAGAGACCCAGCTTGTGAAGCCTTCGTACAGAAGTCGTTCCATACCCATTATCATTCTCGTTGCCCTTCTCTGTACTTTTTCTAGTTCAGCTATGTTGTAGTAGTAGTAGTAAATTTTATTGCGAAGCCATCGGCCTTAGCAAAAGCCATACAACCAAAATAACACATATAACAAAACACGCATATAAAGCAAATAATGCCAGAATAACACAAATATTAAAATCAAATGTCCAAAGGTACATTGGGCATACCAGCATTAACTCTAAAATCCCACCAGCCTAGCTCTTTGCAGAACTCACTCACAGCAAAGGTTTGGCCCCTAGATAAAAACACGGATTGAGATAGGTCTCCCCCACCTGGTTCTTCCCCGAGCTCACCCACAACAAGGTTTGGCCCCTAATGAAAAGCAAATAATAAAATAATCAGAATGGCCTAGTTCTTCCCAGAGCTCACCCATGGCAAAGGTTTGGCCCCTAAATGAAGACAAGGATTAAAATAAACCCAACTTAAAACATAAAGTATCAATAAAACATTCCCTAGGATGTTCCCCCTTATCTCTGCTGCCTTAAATGCAAAGATTTCCAATTTTAACAAGGTGTTAAAGTCATTTTGAGAAAGGAGTCAAATTAGTTTCTCATGTGACATGAAATGCTGGAAATTCCACAGTCTAGTGGGCAAATATCTAGCCCTAAGATTTTTGGTTCTGGAGCAGTCAAGGACATAGTGAACTATGTCCTCGACCACTCCAGATCCACATGGCCACAATCTAGAATCCCTAGGGGTACCCTTTCTCCTACCCTCCACAATAGCTGTACACATCTGCTCCAGTCTCAGCCTACAAAGAGCCATGCTCAGGGTTTTACTCATTTCAATATTAAGATATCTCTCACATCCAATCTGGCTTTTCCACAACAGATATAATGGAGCTATTCTTGAGACATGACTTATGGAAAAATCATCTTGCCATGAGATTGGGCAACTAAGATAAGACGTTGGACAACTAAGTCCCTTTCAACTGTTGAGAATAGTCTATTGTCATTGTCTAAATAATATCCTAACCCAGTCTTGTGAAACTGCACTTATTGATTTAAGCTATGGAGACTGTTGGGAGAACATCCTACTAGTATCTTCCAAAAAGTACCTTTTTATAAATTGAGAAGGAGATGCTTCCAGGACCTTAAACCAAAATTTAATCATGTTTATATTTATAGTTGTTTTCAAATTAACTAAACCTGACTCAAGTCACAGAAAAGCTCCTGGCACCGTGGGAGGAAGTCAGAGTAGGGACCTAGGAAATTTACTCTGTGGTATATTTATATACTCTCCTGCTGCAAAGCCCAAACCTTGGAACCACATCAAATTTGTGAAATAACCTTGGCCCGGAACACATTCAAAACATCCGTCATAGCTTTCTTAAGATAGGTATCATGAAACCTCATAAGTGCAGGGGTTGTTTGGAGGGCCATAGTCTTACAGGTTTCAAGATTTGTTTCCAATGGTCTGATGAACATAGCAAGAGTCCTAGGTATCTTTATTCCCTCATTGTTTGGAGTCTGATGTTATCAATCTGCCATGGAAATCACCTAGTTGAACTGGAATATGCAATTTTGTCTTTTTTGAGATGGGGCACCAGAACTGCACACAATATTTCAGGTGTGGTGGACTGCTACTGCATGTTGGTCTGAGGAATTCAATGTATTGTCCACAATCACTACCAGATTCTTTTCCTGAGTGGTAACTCCTAGCTTAGTACCTAGCATTGTGTGTGTACTCATAGTTTGAGTTATTTTTCCCTATGTGCATCACTTTGCACTTGTCCACATTAAATCTCATCTCCCATTTAGATGCCCAGGCACCCAGTCTCGTAAGATCCTGTTGCAGTTCTTCAAAGTCTGCTCATGAAGAACTGAAGACTTGTGAAGAACTGTTAGAGCCACATCATGTGAATTAGATCCATGCCTATCCTGGTTGGTCAAGGCAAGCCAGGAGACATTAGAGCCGTTGCTGGTTGGGGTGGTCAACAGTACCTCCCTGCAGGAGAACAGAGTGTCGGGGCATCTGAAGGAGGTTGTGGTGTGACCTCTGCTCAAGAAGCCATTGCTTGATGTTGACTCTCTTGCCAGTTATCGACCTGTCTCTAACATTACCTTTTCAGGGAAGGCTATTAAACAGGTGGTGGCTCAGCAGCTTCAGGGGCATCTGGATTGCATCGGTTTTCTGATCCCTCACAGTCTAGCTTTCATCTGGGTCATGGCACTGAGACTGCACTTGTGACCTTGATTGATAACCTCGGCCGTGAGTTTGATTGGGGTTGTTCTACTCTCCTGGTCCTGTTGGATCTGTTGGCTGCCATTGATACCATTGACCGTGAGTTGTTGGTGGCCCGCTTGCGGGACCATGCTGGGGTGGGTGGAATCATTCTTGAATGGTTCCACTCTTTCCTGAGTGGAAGAACCCAGTGTGTGGTACTGGGAAACTGTTCTTCAACCCCCTGGGATCTCACATGTGGTGTCGCACAAGGTTCTATTCTGTCCCCTCTCTTGTTCAACATGTATATGGAGCTGTTGGGTAAGGTTGGTCAATATACTGATGACACCCCACTTTACCTCTCTTTTTCAGCTGACCCAGGCCCGGCAGTCTCATTGCTTACCTGGTGTTGGCAGCTGTGGGGGATTGGATGAGGGTGAACTATCTGAAGCTGAATTCTGACAAGATTGAGAGGATGCTGGTGGGGAGGACTGAGGGGTTGGAGATCCTTGTCATTGATGGGGCTTGTCCCTCCCTCGTCCCACAGGTTCGTAGTCTGGGGGTGCTCCTTGATTCGCAGCTCTGCCTGAATGTCCAGGTGGCAGCTGTGGCAAGGAGTGTCTTTTGTCCGTTATATCTGGTAGGGTGCCTTTGGCCGTACATTTTGGTCTCCAACCTGGACTATTGTAATGCACCCTACGTGGGGCTCCCCTTGGTGATGATTTGGAGGCTGCAGCTAGTGCAGAATGTGGCGGCCCATCTCCTTACGGGAACGGGGCACTGAAAGCGTATAACATCTGTGCTTCATTCTCTGAACTGGCTGCCCATAGTCCTCTGGGCCCATTTCAAAGTGTTGGTTCTTACTTCTAAAGTCCTAAATGACCTGGGGTTCACCTATCTGTGGGACTGCCTCACCCCCTGGGTTATGGATAAGTCCCTGTGGTCCACCCTTCACACCCAATGCAGCCTGGGGGGGGGGGGAGGAGAAGCCGGTCATGCTGCACCTGTCTCTGCCAGGTGGGTGACCTGCCAGCTGCAGCCCCCTAATGGATTTCCTCTGTAGTGGGGGGGAGGGTTGGGGGTGGGGGGATTAGAGTCTTCTCCAACTGTAAATTTAACCATGACACTTTCATTTTTTGCCATGACCTCAGCATTTTTTTTCATTTAAAAAACCATGACAGAATCTTAGCCCTAACCATGAGCATTGATGTAGGATCATGGGGAAGCTTTATTGATGGTCCATTATTGTACGTACCCAAAGAGGCTTACTTGCAGGGCCACTCCGCAGCTGGTGAAACTGACAACATACAAGGAATGCTGACTGGAAACAGCAGAGACAACAGGAATGCCATTTCAGAGTTATGGGGCATTGGGAATGCCAGTGCCCCTTAATGGGCAGTAAACTAATAAAACGGCAGATGCTTATCGGAAACAAAGTGAGTGGGGAAGGAAGTGAAATTCCAGGGGTGGGGAGAAAAGTCTGGGAGGGGAGAAAGTGAGGAAGCCACAGAGATTAATTTAAAAGACAGGTAGGGGAGCTGGGTGGAATGGCAGTTAATTAAGCCATTTGGCACATTTGGAATTATGTGGGGGGCTGGGGGGCATGATGAATATGAGACTACTAGGACAGGCTGAACTCATGGGTGGCTTGGTGGAATGACAGATATGATGACAGTGGGAGGGTCTGGGTGGAATAATGGGTAGAAAGCCACCAGGAAAAATCAGAATCATGGGGGAAGAGTGGAGTGATGGGTAGGAGCTGTCCAGGAGTGGGTGAAATGACATGTAGAAGGCCACCAGCAGTGGCTAGGATGACAGGGGTCTGGGTATAATAATCGGAACAATGACATTGGAAGTGGCTGGAATCATTGGGGGGATGAGTGGAATGATGGGTAAAAGGCCACCGGTAGCTACTGGAATCAGGAGGAGGAGAGTGGAAAGAATGGTAGGAGGTCTCTAAGAGTGACTGAAATGACAGAGGGGTGGGTGGAATGAAAGATATGAGGCCATCAGGAGTGGCTGAAATGATGGGGGCAGGGTGGAATGATGGGTATAAGGAAATTGGGAGCATGTGGAATGATGGGTACACTAGGAGTGGAAGACACTAGGAGTGACTGGAATCGAGGGGGGGGGGTGTAGAGTGGAATGATGGGTAGGAGGTTTCCAGGAGCAGCTGAAATGATGGGGGACTGGGTGGAATGACAGGCATGAAGTCATTGGGAACAGCTGAAATGATTGGGGCAAGGTGGAATGACAGGTAAGAGGCCATCAGGATTGGATGGAATGATGAAGAGCTGGCTGGAATGATAAGTACAAGGACATAGGAAGCATCTGTGATGATGAAGAACTCGGTGGCATGATACATGAGTGACCACCAGGAGTGACTTGAATGAGGGAGGCCGGGTGTAATGACAAAACCACTGGGAGAATGTAGAATGGTGGGGGTTGGGTGAAATGATGGATATGAATCCACCTGAAGCAACTGGAATGCCAGGGATCTGGGTGGAATGACATGTAAGAGGCAATCAGAAGCAGCTGGAATGATGGAGGGGTTGGGTGGAACGACAGGTACTCGGCCATTGGGAGCAGCTGAAATGACAGAGAGCTGGGTGGAATTACGAGTACAAGGATGCTGGGAGCAGCAGGAATGACGGGTTGGGTGGAATGATGAGTATAAGGACACAGGCAGTGGCTGGGGTGGCAAGGGGCTCAGTGGAATGGCATGCAAGAGACCACAAAGAGAAGCTGGAATGATGGGCAGTTGGGTGGAATGACGGATGCAAGGACCCATTCCCCCTCCCCTTCTTTCCATTTCCTCTCTATGGCTTCCTCATATTTCCCCCCCTCTTGGTGAAGGGATAGAGTGAAGAGTAAGATGGACTGCCAGCTGGGGGAGAAGTAGAGTGTCTTTGTATTGGGTGTTGTTGCATACTGAAGAGAGAGCTGTCTTGCCAATCACCCTTCTGCCCTCCTCCTCCCACAGGTATTTAATCAGGGGCCTTTGGGTGCCAGCCCTCAGGTTCCAGCTGAAGAGTGACACCCAAATGGTGTCGGCCATTATGGGGGCTGTTTGAGGGCTGTGGTGGCTTCGGCTGCATCCCCCTTGCTGGAATATCTTTGAAGACCGGTTTTCCTCACTCATTTTTTGGTGCTCTGGATTACACCTCACAGGCCGTACCTGTATGTTGCAGAAGTGCATGTGTCTGTGCCTTGAGAGCAGTGAGTAACATCAAGAGAGAATGCCAGTAGGAGCAGCGGACTTCTTTCCCCCCATCTCCCATACTTTCTGGATTGCAAGGGGGCAGGGTCCCAGGCACCACCTGAATTTTGCTCCGGAACCGGCACTGCTGCAGAGAATGACAGCGGGAGCAGTGGACTCCCTTTTTTGTCTTCCCTCCCATTTTCTGGATTGCAAAGGGGTGGGGCTTCAGGCACCACTTTGAAATTCGCACTGGAAACTCAAGCCTCAAGGGAAGGTAATTTTTATATTTTGGCCTGACAATGGAGATTAAATTGTACATTTGGAAGAACAAGAACTGACATCATTGCTTGACTCAATAACTTTTTCAGCACTTCTGTCCTGAACAAGAAGCTTACAGACTGGTTTAAGACACACATAAGATACAGGGGACCAGGTCAAAGAACAAGCTTGCTTGGACCTTGGAGGTCTGCCTGTAAGCTCTGTACTTTTGTCTAAGAGTCTCTCAAGGAGGGAGGATATTTTGACATGAGGATAATTGTACTCCACATATGAACAATTGTTTTCCTGACTTAAAAAAGGGAAGATAAAGTAGGGGTTGTTTTTCTTGTATGACATATAATTTTAAGTTTACCCTGTACTATGATGCTAAGATCTTAAAAAAATATTTTGCCATCCATAATGAGCTCTCCACCACGTTCTAAGTGTCACGGCTGGGTCTTGAACCCATGGCCCTTGAGTTGCTGGACAGGCTCTCCAGCACCCTGCGCCACCTGGTGGACTGGTGAGGGTGTTGGGTTTTCCCCCTTCTGTCTCCCTTGTGTGCTTGCTCCCTGTGTGTCATGCCCCCTCCCAGCTGTAGCCAGTTGCTTTAGCCCT
>QEPC01014093.1:408335-421184 GCA_003113815.1 Sphenodon punctatus | reverse complement strand
CTTGTTCCCCCTGTGTTGTATGTGCCCCTTGCTTGCTTGTTTCCTCCCTGTCTTGTGCATTCCCCTTGCTTGTTTGTTCCCCCTGTCTTGTCTTGTGCGTGCCTCATGTTTGCTTGTCCCCCTTGTCTTGTGCGTACCCTATGCTTGGTCCCGTCCCCCTGCTCCGTGGGAGCCTATGCTTGGTCCCGTCCCCCTGCTCCGTGGGAGCCTATGCTGAGCTTTCCCCGTGCTTCCAGGGTATTGGTTAACCCGCCAACGTCCCTGTGCTGGGTTCCACCCTTGGCTCCGGACCCTGACCTCGATGATGAGTCGCGTACCTTCTTAGCCCAGCGTGCCTGGTAACGCTGCTGATTACATAATCTCTCGGGGGCAAGAGAGCGACTGAGAGGTTTCAGAGGGTCGCCTTGGGGCCACCCTTTCCCTGCCTGGGCCTTGATTCCTCCTACTTTGTTTCCCCCTCCCTGGCTGCGTCCCCTGGAGACTGATAGTTCTGGCCTTCCTTCTCCTTTCTTGGTTTCCCCCACGGCTCCTTACCCCGGAGCCTGACAGATCCCTGGCTCCGTCCCCTGGAGCCTGATAGTTCTGGCCTTCCTTCTCCCTCCTTGGTTTCCCCCACGGCTCCATACCCCGGAGCCTGACACTAAGATTAAAAGAGATATGCATGCACGGGTATCTCCACCATGTCAATGTCAACTGAATAATTTCTCAGTCCCCAAGATGGCCCATGAACCCTCTGTAACAAGTTTTCCATCAGCTATGCTGGACAGTGATGTTGAGGGAAACAAGCCTCCTTTACGACAGTGTAAAATGACTGACTATTTCAGTCAATTGTCTCCTACTAAGTTAAGGAGCCCTAGGCACCACTCTGATGGTTTAAATTCAATTATGGCCTCTGAGCTCTTACCATCTCTATCGTCAAATGCAGATGTGGGAGCTATGGCTCTCCCAAGACAGTGTGGAATGTCCGATCATCTCATACTGTTGTCCTCAGTTGTTTTAAGGAGCTCTTGGCACTGTATTGAGAGTCAAAGTATACAATCATAATTTCCCAGTTGGAAATTATTACACAATCTGATAATGGGGAGATTGGATCTGCCGCAAGGTGTAGCCTTTCTAAGCAATGGAGTGTGGAGAACCTTGTTAAAGAGCGGGTTTTTGTAGCTTCTCCCACTTCCCAGCCCTGCAGTAATGAAAGCCCCCTAGAGATATTAGATCTTCCATGCAGTTGTAAGGGCAAACTGGAGGGTGGGGGACATTATTCTAGTTACAATTGTATTAAACATTAATTATAAACCTAAAGAATTTCCTCAGGAGCAAGGGATTATATCTGATAAATCAAAGGATTCTGCACGGGAGAATGATATATCTAAAAGTTCCTTGTCCTTAGCCCCCTCATTTAGTTATTTTTTAAAGAACTTTTAGCAATTAAGGATTCTATTTTGGATCTGAGAATATTATTGGGTGGAATGTGGTTGACTCTTGAACTAGGATGCTCAAAACCACTGTATTGAAGTTGCGACCCAAACTGAGGCACCATATAATATGACTCCCTCCTCTGATTCTCCTTCTTTAGCAGAGGGAGCTGAAACCTCATGGCATACAATTGATGAATACATTGAATGTCCAGAGGTTGATTAAATTTGATTAGCTTCCATTATATTGGATAACCCAGCTAGTGGTTAAATAGTGTTGGAAATCTCAAAGATTTCCTCAGAAGATTCATGTCCCCCCCACCCTGGATAATTTAATGGTAGATATTTAAAGAGGGTTTTAGTCCCTCTGCCTTCCCAATAATAACTTCCAAAGTACAGTTGGAACCTCAAAGCTGTAGGTGAGCACCGACCTTTCTGTTTTGTGTTCCAGCAAGGAGAAGTTTTTTAATCAACCTGGTCTTTTCTGGTGAGATTTTTGAATTTTTGACTGTCAAACTGAGCATAGACCTTCCTCTGAAAGCAGTCCCTTCAGTAAGACAAGTTCTCTCTCAGAGTAGGTTCAAGAGATACAAAGTTTGTTTAGCCAGTCAGGCATTATCTTCATGTAGACCCTTTTTACACAGACACTCTAACACCGATAAAATGGGTGTTACATTTGATTATACATGGTACAAGGCAATACTGCAGCCCTGCAACATGAGCCCTTTTCACATGAGATGTCTCCACCTAGTTTTGCCAGGTGGAGGCATCTGTGTGAACACCAGTTGCGGTGGGTGTAGGTGCGTGTATGCTCCGGCGCAACACCCATCTCCACCCACCATCCACCCATGGAGCAACAGACTCCACTGCCGATTGCTCCGTGGGTGGGTAGTGGGTGGAGATGGGTGTTGCGCGGGAGCACGCACGCACCTACACCCACCGCAAGTGGTGTTCACACAGACGCCTCTACCCATCTCCACCCATTGAAACTTGGTGGAGACATCTCGTGTGAAAAGGGCCATGTTGCAGGGCTGTAGTGTTGCCCTGTACCATCTATAATCAAATGAAACACTCATTTTATCGGTGTGAGAATGTCTGTGTAAAAAGGGCCGTATTTGGAAAGGAAAGGATAATTTATGACTCTTGAATGTGGAGGCTGGACATATTGCCCTATTCTACTATTCTTGAGGAACCTACTCAAGGAAATATCTCTTTGTCGGCGCACCCCCAAATAAAGATGAGGATATGTATCATGGGATTAAACGGCCGCGCTCTTTATTGAACTGTCAAACAAAAGAAAAGGGGGGGGGGGAAGGGGCACCCCTCCCATGTTCCCCCCCTTCGAACTGGGGTCCTCATTTATAACTAACCTTACTATTTAACCCCCCCTTAGGAGGTACCCTCTCATCCCTTCTCTGTCCCTGCACACTGTGCATACCTCTTCCCTCTTTCTCAATTAATTGAGAGGGTAACCTCCTATTCCTTATCTTTACTGATAACTTTCCCCAGGCCGGGTGGGTTGTTCGTGCCTGCCCCACCTCTGGGTGTTATTTTCAGCAAAGGTTGAGAACACAGTTACTCGCTGGTTGACAGATGCTCCTCCCAGGGGGCGTGGCCGTCTGTCTCTCCCTTCGGGTTGGCCATACAGTGGGCCGCGCTGTGGCGACTATGCCATGGACCTTCCCATCTCTTAAGGAGATGCTGCTAACCATGCTATGCTAACTGTTATAACTTCCCAACTTTGGGCTTAACTCTGCCCATCACCCACACCCGAAGAGTGTGACATTTAGAACCTACCACCCTCAATTGCTTCCTCTCACCTCTGGCTGAATCAGCAATTCACTCCGGGAAAGGCGAAAAACCCCTTCACCCTTTCTAGCCAATTTGGGCTCAGGGAAAATTCCTTTCCGGTTCTAACTTGCAACCAGCCATAAGCTCGGAGTGGTGCCTTAAAATGAGGGAGGGTGGGTGGGTGGGTGCACATCCGTTTCCCCCACTCTGGCCGCGTTGAATGCTGCGCCAGAGCTGGGGTTCTAAAATGGCGCCCGGGATCTCGCAGTCTCGCGAGAGTCCCAGGCGTTCTTGTTTTGCCCCCGTTGCGCAGCAACAGGGGCCCCCTCCCTTGCCTGGCGGCCGAAAATACCGCCCATGTCCCCGTCTTTCCCCACTCCAGGGAAGAGGGGAGGGGGCGGCGCCAAACCCCCGCCGCAGTCAATGCGGAGGGGGGATTGCTAGTTGAATCAGGGAAGGTGAGAGCTAATTTTGCAAATATATTAGACAAGCAAGGCACAGATATTGCAATCCCAGTATCATCTCCCTCTCCTTTTCTCCCATTAGACTCTGTTAAGGAGTTCATGCAATTAACTGGAACTCTGGTGCAGTATAACAAAAGATCTCAGACACTGAAAGATAAGACAAAGAAGGTGAAAGGACATGATAAGTTGCATGACTATGATCCCCCTGACTGCCAAAACGGGAATTCCCTAATTCTCTAATCCTCTGAATCCTTTTTGAGAATGTGTGGGAATAAGGGATTCTGTTCTATCTGTGAAGGGGATAGGGCGTTAGTAGCTGGCTCTTTTTTAGCTGGCTTATCTAAGGCTGAATTAAATTTATTGATTGCATACTTATGCAATTTTTTCTCCTGAGATCCAAAAGGATATCTCAAATAGGATTAGTAATTTACATGAACAATCAGGGGTGTAAGACAAGGGTCTCAAACCCTTGCGTACATCTGATTCCTCACTGGTTGCGAGGGACCTAGAACCTCGCATACAGAGGTCAGTTGTATTGAAGGATTTGAACCCTAGCAATGCAGGGCAGAATGAGAGAGCCATTCATTCATCTCATACCCAGCCTAACTCTCGCTACCATAGGGATGGTGACAATAGTAGCAACCAAATAATTATGGCCCACCCCCTATTGGGCTCTAAATGACAGTTAGAATTGGGGATGGGAGAGGGGGACCAATTAGAGGAAATCATCATATAAGAGTTTCCAGATAGGGCAAGATTCATTAAAAATTTGTAGGTTGATAGAACTACCACTCATCCATTTAGAAAAGAGTGAATACGTTCAGGCTTGTGTAATGTCACAATCCCCTCCACCCTGCACTAATGGCTCAGTCTTCCGAGGAGAACTGCTCATCGATATCTCTCAACCAAATAGTAGCCAAAATAATGGACCTTCTCCTCGAGCAGGCGGATGGGAATTAGTAGCTGGCAGACAGATAAGGTTTATGTCCTGGAATATCTCGGGGGTGTAAGACACACTTGCTTGATAAAGAATGGCTTGCTTTTCTGTGTGAGTTTGAGATCATCAGTTTGCAGGAAACTTGACTGGGGAAGAATGAACGTATAGATATTCCCATTTTTCATGTTTACTCCCGTGGAGGTGTGTCAAAAATTGCATCCAGAGGTTGAGTATCAGGAGGGTTGATTATTTTAATATCTACCTCTTGCCTGGGAATAAACAAAATGCTGCCACTTGTGAGCAGATGTATCCAGGGACGACTTTGGGAAATGTCAGGTGGAGTGCCAGTTTTGTTATTTAATATCTACATTTCCTCTTCAAATTCCCCATTTTTTGAAGTTGACATATGGTCTACTTTAGATGATTATATTGACTCCAAGGGAGACCTCTATCCCAGGGCAATTATGATAATGTTGGAAGATCTGACACAGGAATTGGTCCAGCTCCAACAGACAGTTTGAATATAAGTTTACATGACCTATATCCGATAACGGGAAGGAGATCTAAAGATCCCACTAGTAATGAAGCAGAAGAAAACTTCATTAGTTTGTTGCAGAAATGTGAAATGACAATGTTAAATGGAAGGAGCCTAGACAATGTAGATGGGGATTATACATTTGCAAATATGAATGGGAGGAGTGTTATAGATTATACAGTACCAATTACAATTTAGGAGCGATTCCATAATTTTTAGAGTATTTCCTAGGCCAGAAAGCGAACATATGGCATTAACAGTATGGATAAAAACTGCCACTCACCAATTAGTTGAATTACCATTAAGTACAGTTGGAAGAAGGAGGAGCATG
This sequence comes from Sphenodon punctatus, assembly GCA_003113815.1. Classification (NCBI taxonomy): domain Eukaryota; kingdom Metazoa; phylum Chordata; class Lepidosauria; order Sphenodontia; family Sphenodontidae; genus Sphenodon; species Sphenodon punctatus. The sequence continues at coordinate 415,714 of QEPC01014093.1, read as the reverse complement.
TTCCAAAACAAAAGTGAGAGAGTTCAAGTGAAATGGTCAACTGCTCTCGCAATTAAGATCTTTCGGGAAATATGGGGCTCATAAATGCTGCATTTTAGGGAACAGATCTTGCTTAGTAATTTTGGTCAGACAGAGATTATTGGGAAAAGCTATACAGACTTCACAAATTTACTTAGTAACAGTGCTACAACTTCATATAGGCACAACAGGGTGGTCATTGTATGAAACAGATTAGGTGTAGATGGTACAACAGGAATGCAGGCAGGCCAAACTTTTGCTAATTTCACTAAAGACAACTTGGACTAGGACATACTCGCAGGAGGCAGGTCTGACCTTCCTGGAAGCAAGGTGCAACTATAAAAAATTGTTAAAATATAAGAAGCACTCTTTTACCAACCAGATATGGGTAGAATTGGAAGTAGCAGCTGCAGCAAAGGTTTCTAGGAAATTGTGGCAGCTGGTTAACACCAACACAAATAGCTCCTTTCTTTTTCGTCAGTCCTGCATAGATGAATCTGAATGGATAGAGTTTTTTTTGTCAAGTTGTATAACAGACCGGAATCACAGGAGACTCAGAGCAATTCTCCTTTAATAATAATAATTATTATTATTAACAAACATTTATATAGCACCAGCAGTGTACCTGGCACTTTACAAAGTAATAAAATAGACACGGTTCCTGCCCCTAGGGCTTACAATCTGAGAGACAGGAGCTGGGGGAGAGACTTAGGAAGGGGAACAGAGGGAGAGACAAGGGGTCTAACATTCATGAAGATGCGAGGTCTCAAGTGCACGTACTTGGCTTGGTTACGATGAGAATGACAGCAGGCAGGTCCATGTTGCAAGGATAAGGGTAAACCGATCGTAGGTATAGGAATAGTGGCTCAGCAGGATAAAGAGTCAGACAGAGCAGAGCGAAAGAGGTGAGTTTTAAGGAGAGATTTGAAGGTATGAAGGGAGGGGGCAAGGCGGATGTGGACAGGGAGGGAGTTCCAGGCATGGGGGGCAGCAAGTGAGAAGGGACGAAGGCGCTTAGGGGAGCAGGGAAGGCGTGGAAGGGTGAGAGAAGGGACAGAGGAGGAGCGAAGTGCACGGGCTGGAGTATGGAGGGCGATAAGTGCAGAGAGGTAGGGGGGAGCAAGGTTGTGAAGAGCTTTATAGGTGAAGACTAGGAGCTTGTGCAGGATTCGTTCAGGAAGGGGAAGCCAGTGAAGCGAAGAGAGGAGGGGCTGCACATGGTCGAAGCGACTGGCGAGGTAGATGACCCTGGCAGCAGAGTTTTGGACAGAGATGAGGGGAGAAAGGTGAGACCGGGGAAGGCCAGTGAGAAGGAGGTTACAGTAATCGAGGCGAGAGATGACCAGAGCATGAACAAGAGTTTTGGCAGACGAGACAGAGAGAAAAGGGCGAATCTTAGCAATGTTATGGAGGGAGAAGCGACAGGATTTAGCAACAGAGTCAATGTAGGGTTTAAAAGAAAGGGGTGAGTCAAAGATGAAGCCTAGGCTACGGGCTTGGGGGACAGGCAGGATGGTGACTCCATCAATAGTTATTGACAGTGAGGAAGGAGAGGAAGGATGAGGGGGGAAGATAAGGAGTTCAGTTTTAGCCATGTTGAGTTTGAGTTGACGTTGAGACATCCAGGTAGAGATGTCAGAGAGACAGTTGATGAGACGAGCTTGAACAGAGGGAGAGAGAGAGGGAGTAGAGAGATAGAGTTGAGTGTCATCAGCATAGAGGTGGTATTGGAAGCCATGGGAGGCAATGAGTTTGCCTAAGGATGAGGTATAGATCGAGAAGAGGAGAGGGCCAAGAACAGAGCCTTGAGGAACACCAACTGAGAGGGGGAAGGAGGAGGAGGCGGAGTTGGAGAGAGACACATTAAAGGAGCGGTCAGAGAGGTAGGAGGAGAACCAGTTATGGACAGAGCCACAAAAGCCAAGGGAGTGAAGGGAATCCAGCAAGAGTGAGTGGTCAACAGTATCGAAGGCAGCAGAGAGATCAAGGAGGACAAGAATGGAATAGAGACGTTTAGATTTAGCCACCAGAAGATCGTTGGTGATCTTAGCGAGAGCAGTTTCAGTAGAATGAAGGGGGCGGAAGCCAGATTGGAGGGGGTCAAGGGAGGAGTTGGAGGATAGGAAGTCAAGGCAGCGGGAGTAGACAACACGTTCAAGCAGCTTGGAAGCAAAAGGAAGGAGTGAGACAGGACGATAGCTAGAAGGGTCAGAGGGGTCAAGAGTGGACTTTTTGAGAATAGGAGAGACTGTGGCATGTTTGAAGGCAGAAGGGAAAGAGCCAGTAGAGAGGGAGAGGTTGATGATGTGCAGGAAGGAAGGGGCGACAGTGGGAGTAATGGAGGTGAGGAGGCGGGAAGGAATGGGATCAAGGGGGCAAGTGGAAGGGTTGGAGGAGGAGAGCAGAGAGGAGATTTCCTTAAGGGAGGCAGGGGAGAAGGAGGACATGAGAGAAGGAGGGGGAGGAGGGAGAGGGGTGGGAGTGGGAAGAGAGGAGTGGGAAGCGATGTCGAGGCGGATCTTGTCTATCTTGGAGGTGAAGAAGGAGGCAAGATCCTGAGCAGAAAGGGAAGAAGGAGGGGGAGGACAGGGAGGCTTGAGGAGGGAGTCAAAGGTAGAGAACAGGCGGCGAGGGTCCCGAGAACAGGACTCAATGCGGGAGGCATAGTAGTGTTGTCTAGCAAGGGAGATAGCAGAAGTAAGGGTGGAGAGACAGAATTTGAAGTGAAGGAAGTCAGCGTGAGAATGGGATTTGCGCCAGAGTCGTTCAGCAGCACGAGTGCAAGAACGGAGGTGGCGGATACTAGGGGTGAGCCAAGGACGGGGGTTGTGGGAGAAGGCAGGGCGGGAAGAGAGAGGGGCATGGGAGTCAAGTGTGGAGGAGAGAGAGGCGTTGAGAGCAGAGACAGCTTGGCATATATAATAATCTTAGATAGCAGTAAGGGCAGATCAGATTTTATAGTTACAGTCCTGGAGGATGATATTATTAAGGCAATTCAATCTCTTAAATCTAATAAAGCTCTAGGAGCTGATTTTATTTCAGCAGAAATGCTCCAACTATGTCCTAACTGGTGGGCCTTGAACCTGGCAAAGTTTTTTAGTCTATCAACAAATTTAACTGGATTCTAGCAGAATGGAACACCAGCATAATTGTACCATTATTTTAAAAGGGAGATGTCAATGTCCCTAGCTGCTATTGGCCAATTAGTCTTCTGCCAGTAATTGGGAAAATATACGCCAAGCTTATTCTGAATCAATTGGAAACCTGGGCATATGGCCTGAATCTAATTCCAGAGGAGCAAGTCAGCTTTCATTGACATAGCTCCACTATAGACAATTGCTTTATATTGTCACAATTGATGACAAAATATACATGTATAAGGAAAGGGAATTTATTTTTAGCTTTCATTGATTTAAAGAAAGCATTCGATTCCGTAGATCAAGGAATGCTGTGGGCCAAACTAAAAGCAATAGTTATTAATAATCAACTACTGGAGCTTATCATCCTGCTACATAGTAATAATAACCTAGCAAGCGTTGATGAAAATAAGATTGCTCCCTGGTGTGCAAGATTTAAAATGCAATTCTTGCTTGACCCTTATCTTGAGCAATTACCCTCATTCCAATTGTGTAGATCTCTGATAATGGCTCAGTTCCCGCTCTTTGATTTGGCCGTTCTTAGAGGCAGATATGCAGGGACCGCTTTTTGTGATAGACTTTGTTCCTACTTCCTCGAGGAGGTGGAAACATTGGAGCATGTATTGCTTTCCTGTCCCCACTTGGAGGAGACAAAAAATTGTTGGATAGCTCCACTTTTGGGGGACAGAGTACCAAGCACAACAGATTACCTTTTTGTTGACTTCAAAGGATCCTTCTGTAATGAGAGCTGTTGCTCTCTTTTTTATTCTTGCTTCTCGGTTTAAGCAAAGTGCCATTGATATAACATGACATCTATTCTATTTTATTTATAGTTGGAATAACCATAATAAATTTTGATTGATTGATTGATTGATTGATTGGTACATAGTAATAATAGAGCCAGAGCAAGATATGGTTCAGATAACAAGCTTTCAGACCCCTTTAATATAACTTGAAGAGTGTGACAGGGTTGCATGTTGGCACCCCTGCTTTTCATTCTGTACCTGTGTGATGTAATTCAAGTACTACAATAGAGCATTGGCCCCCCAAGACAAAGAATCACCTGGTACTGCATTGCTGTATGCTGATGATATAGTGCTGTTATGCCAGACAAAGAAAGGACTCCAAACATTGTTGGAGAAGTTTAATGATTACTGTACAAATAATAGGCTATACATGAATTACAACAAATCCCAGATAATGGTGATAGGAAAGAAAACTCAGTTATGACTTGAAATTACATGATAACAGTCTGCAACAAGTTAACAATCTCAAGAGATTAGTGAAGCTTGACTTCCCTTTGCTAAAGCCATGCTGGTTTTTACCCATCAAATAATGCTTGTCAATATGCCTAGTAATTTAATTTTTAACAATGATTGCCACCAGTTTGCCCAATACTGATGGTCTGTAGTTTCCAGGGTCACCTCTGGAACCTAATTTTAATATCCAATAAAATTATGAATTTTAATTTACACACCTATATTTTAAAGGTGTAATATAAGTTCCCTTTCTGAACAAGACCTGGGAGATCAGAAGTTGATTTGTCATGCTGGGAGAAGTGGTTAAGTTTGGCACATTTGTATGCTTATGCTATGGTGAGTTTATACACCTAGATGATGTGTCCTGTGTGGTGACACATATCTTACCTTATTTTGCAGACTCACGGTGGTGGGAGGAACAGACCAGTGTGCAGAGGGACTGGGAAGGTGGAATGAACCAACTAAGGTGAAATGAAACTTAAGCCTGGGGAGAGGCTGCTACACACTCAGTCACATGCCTGACTGTGCCAGGTTAGTGGTGTTTTGTTTTTGGAGGGAGCAGTGGATACAGAATGAGAGGAGGAGACCACCACACAGTGACTGCACAGTGCTTGAGAAACCTGGGCCTAACCTGTTGCTGCTGCTGCCGTCGCTGCTGCTGTCACCGCCGCCACTGCAGAGAAGGGGCTTTGGACCCTGACAGGGTCCGAGTTGCCCAGCCCAGGTGACATTCGCCCCCTCTCCCTGTTGGAGGAGGGGGGCGGGGCTGGTGCTCAGCAACGGACTTCTGGCCCGGCGGGGCTAAAAGCCACCTGCTGCCCAGCCTGGTGAGCAGATACCACCCCCCAGGGCCTAACCTGTTGCTGCCACTTCATTGCCGCTCCTACCGCCACCACCACTGCAGAGAAGGGGCTTTGGCCCCCGACAGAGCCCGAGCTTCCCGACCCAGGTGACATCCGCCCCTTCTCCTGTTGGAGGAGGGAGATGGGGCTGGTGCTTGGCAACAGACTTCCAGCCTGGTGGGGCCCAAAACTGCCTTCTGCCCGGCAGCTCGCCTAACAGCCACACTAAAGGACCCTTAGGGGTCTGGGAGGGCAAGGGTGGGGTTTTTGTTTTTTTTATAATTTGGAGTGGGATAGAGGCAGTAGGGGGGATGGAATGTCTGTTTGATGTGGGGGAGGGGCAAGAGGACTGGGTATGGGGGGAAAGGACTAACCCCCCTTGGTGAGAGGGAAGGCTGCAGTCCTTGGGGAAGGGGGGATTTCCTTTCCGTGGCAGAGGGGTGTGGGGTAGTGGTCTCCCCTGTTGCCAGGGTGGAGCAGCCAGAGGGGGACCTGGGCTGGGGGGCCACATCGGGGGAGGGGCACAGCCATTGGGGTTTGATGAGACGGGGGAGATATGGGTCCAAATGGGGTGTTATAAGACCAGTGAAGTGGGACAGGTGCCTGTTGCAGGTCCTGCTTACTCACCCCTTAGCAGCTAGATAGGGAAATCAAGATCAGAGGACCCCTGACCCTTCGCTGCTGCTGTTGAATGTGAGATCGGTGATCAACAAAGCAACAACTATCCAGGAACAAGTCTTGGACTGTGCTGCTGATCTTGTGGGCATTACGGAAACCTGGCTGGACCTTGAGTCGGGGCCTGTCTTGGCTGACCTTGTTCCAGCCAGGTATTCTGTGCAGCATCAGCCACGCTCAGAGGGATGGGGGGCGGGGTGGTGTAGCTATGATTTTTAGAGAGAGGTGGTCGGTTAGGAGATATCCAGTGCAAACCATGGTAGGGATTGAGACTCTTTACCTGGTGTTCGATTTGGCGGGGGACAGTTTGGGGGTGCTGCTCGTATACTGTGAACCTACCTGTATGACAGCCTTTCTACATGCTCTGGCAGAGGTGGTTGCGGGAGTGGTGTTGCGGTCCCCAAAGGCACTAGTCTGGGGGGGACCTCAACATCCACACTGATACAATAACAATAAGGAAAGGAAGGAATGGATAGAGATTAAGCTGTAGGGTGGTATGTATGATTGTATATGTATATGTATTTATGTTTATGTATATTTTAGATTCTACATTTATATAGATGGAATGTGTAAGTCTGGATGGATGCATTTGTGAATTTGTCAATTGAATGTCTGTTTGTTATTTGTTTGTTTGGCCAATGGCGGAAGCTAAGGCCATAATAAATCATTCATTCATTCATTCATCCACACTGATACCGATCTCGGAGGGGGCGGAGCATGAGTTCATGGCAACCATGGGCCTGTCCCAGATAGTCAGCGCCGCGACAGTGGTCCCACCATTGATTTTTATAGAGGCATTATGACATCCTCAGTTTTATTCTCTATCCCCTTCTGAATAATTCCTAACATTCTGTTTGCTTTTTTGACTGATACTGCGCTGTGTATTTAGTTGAATTGTCCACAACCACCCCTAGATCCTTTTCCTGAGTGGTAGCTCCTAGCTTAGTACCCAGCATTGTGTATGCATAGTTTGGATTATTTTTCCCTACGTGCATCACTTTGCACTTGTCCACATTAACTCTCATTTGCCATTTAGATGCCCAGGCACCCAGTGTCGTAAGACCTTATTGCAGTTCCTCAGAGTTTGCTTGTGTTTTAGCTACCTTGAATAACTTGGTGTCGTCTGCAAATTGGTCACCTCATTCTTAAAACCCTTTTCCAAATCATTAATGACAACACCAGTCCCAATACAGATTCCTGAGGCACACCACCTCTCTCCATTTACATCTCTCCATTGTGAAAACTGCACATTTAGTCCAACCCTTTGCTTTCTATCTTTTAACCAGTTTCTGATCCATAGTAAGACACTGCCTCCTATCCCATGACTTTTTAATTTTCTCAAGAGTCTCTCATGAGGGACCATATCAAATGCTTTCTGGAAATCCAGGTACACTATATCTACTGGGCCTCCCTTGTCCACATGCTTATTTACACCCTCAAAGAATTCC
>QEPC01014093.1:311808-339799 GCA_003113815.1 Sphenodon punctatus | reverse complement strand
TACTTATTAGATAATCCATTTAGTTCATAGCATTTAGAATAGTTAATAGCAGTTAGATTTAGTGTAGATAGATATATATAATATTAGATTAAAAAAAACAACCCATATAAAAACCAAAAAACCAAATAAAAAACAAAAGAAAACCATATAAAACCCAATAAAAAACCAAAAAAACATATAAAAAACAAAAAACCACCCATAACATTTCCCGAATGGCCAAACCGAACAGCTGAACCAAACAGTCGAACAGAACGGCCAAACCCGGCGAACTAACTGAACGGCCGAACCGAACGGCCGAACCCAAACCGTGATCTGCTCGCCCATCCCTAGCTGTCTCTGCTGTTCCACGGGTTCTGTGCCTGGTCAACCCAATATCTGCTGCTGCTACTGCCAATACTCCTCTGCTGTCCATGCCACGGGTCCTGTGCCCTGGCAATCTAATATCTGCACCAGCTGCCAATGCTGCCTCTGGGAAATCCAATGTCCGCTGCCAATGCTGCCTCTGCTGTCTGTGCCATGGGTTCTGTGCCCTGGTAATCCAATGTCTGCTGCTGTTGCTGCCAATGCCGCCCATGCTGTCTGTGCCACGGGTTCTGGGGCCACTCCAGCCCCAGGACCCACTGTCAGGGTTCTGGAGTCTACGTTACTGACAGGGAGGGCTGTGGCCAATATCTAGAAGCTGCCACTCTAGCCCCAGGACCCACCGTCATGGGTCTGGGACCATCATTCCTCACACAGAGGCGGTGTCATTCCACCGCATCACAAAACAACCACTCCAGCCTCAGGACCCACAGCCAGGGTTCTGGGGCCAAGTTACAGGCAGGGAGGGCTGTTGCCAATATATAGAAGCTGCCACTCTAGCCCCAGGACCCAATGTCATTGGTCTGCGGCCATCATTCCTCGCACAGGTCTCCCATACTTTTTCTGAACGCCTGAACCGAACGGCCGAACCCAAACTCGGCGGCCAAACAGAACGGGTGAACTGAACTGGGCCAAACTGAACCCGAACCACGATCTGTTTGCCCATCCCTAATCACCTGGTTAAGGCAGGCTTCCTCACTACTCATAGCCTGGGTTGCCACCTCAAAGAGTCTAAGCAAATCCACCAACAACTCCATCATTCACTACTGCCTGCATTGGGAACCACACACATCTCCTGTTCCTTAGCCATTGCATGCAGGGCTGGCTTCTGCTCCATTAAGTGTTCCACCATGTAAGAAGTGGAGTTCCACTTTGTGGGCACATCCTGCAGGGTAAATGGGGACACTTGTCTGCTGTTGATAGTGTCTCAAAGTCTCACTGGCTTTCACAGTGCGGTGAAAATACCCACACATTGTGCATCTCATGGCAATCACAGCAGCTATTTGAACCATGTCATGGTTCTCATCGTAACCAAGCCAAGTACGTGCACTTGAGACCTCGCATCTTCATGAATGTTAGACCCCTTGTCTCTCCCTTTGTTCCCCTTCCTATGTCTCTCCCCCAGCTCCTGTCTCTCTGATTGTAAGCCCTATGGGCAGGGACCGTGTCTATTTTATTACTTTGTAAAGTGCCAGGTACACGGCTGGCGCTATATAAATGTTTGTTAATAATAATAATAATAATAATCATCCAAGGAGCTGTTCACCACAAGATTGATGGTGTGTGCACAGCACTACACATTGTCAAAACCCCCATCTCTAAGTGCTGACATGATATTACTACTGTTGACTGAGACAAACCACCCCAGCTGGACTGGCAAATGGGTTTCAAACTCCCAGCTCTCCAGCATGCCTTCTATGCTTTCAAGAATTTTTGCTTTAATATAGTTGCCATCCATGCTTTTTCATGGAGCAATGCCCTCTTCCTTTCTCCCCCTTGTACTGCTGCTGCCATTGCCACCACTACCACCACCACTTGCCCAACCTTTGATTCCCATGTGCCACCAATGTGCTGTTAGGGAGAGGTATTATTATTATTATTAGCAAACGTTTATATAGCACCAGCAATGTACCTGGCACTTTACAAAGTAATTGAATAGACATGGTACCTGCCCTAGGACTTACAATCTGAGAGATGGGGGTGGAGGGGGAGACGAAGGAAGGGGAACAGAGGGAGAGACAAGGAGTGTAACATTCACGAGGATGCGAGGTCCCAGGTGCACATGCTTGGTTTGGTTACATCAAGAATGATGGCTGGTTGGTCCATGTGGTGAGGCTATGAATACACAGACCTTAGGTAACAGATTGTACTGGATGGAGGGTATCAGCAGGAGTTAGGTGCGGGGATCGAGGAGTCGGGGAGGGCAGAGTGGAAGAGGTGGGTCTTGAGAAGGGATTTGAAGTTAAGAAGGGAGGGGGCGAGGTGGATATGGGCACTGGCAGGGAGGGAGTTCCAGGTGTGGGGGGCAGCTAGGGAGAAGGGACGAAGGTGGTTAGGGGATCAGGGGAGGCGTGGAAGGGTGAGAGAGGGGACAGAGGAGGAGCGGAGTTCATGGACTGGAGTACGGAAATTAGTGCAGAGAGGTAGGGGGGGGAGCAAGGTTGTGAAGAGCTTTATAGGTGAGGACTAGGAGCTTGTGTAGGATTCGTTCAGGAAGGGGGAGCCAGTGAAGAGAGGAGAGGAGGGGCTGCACGTGGTCGAAGCAACGGACGAGGTGGATGACCCTGGCAGCAGAGTTTTGGACGGAGATAAGGAGAGAAGGTGAGAGCGGGGAAGGCCAGTGAGAAGGCTGCTACAGTAATCGAGGTGAGAGATGACCAGGGTGTGAACAAGGGTTTTGGCAGAGGAGACCGAGAGAAAAGGGCGAATCTTAGCAATGTTATGGAGGGAGAAGCGGCAGGAGAGGTATGCATGGTTCATGCTGTTGCTCAATCAAATGTCAGTGGTAAAATGAATGACGACATCTCTTGAGTCTCTGAGCATGGCGAGCACTCTCCCCCTCACTCTCTCACACAGCTCCAGTACTGGTATCATGTCCGACTGAACATAGTGCATGAAGGTATCGTGTAGTGTAGTTCCAGAGAGTAAAGCAGATGCCTGAAGCCAATGTTTTCAACAATGGAAAATGGCTGCTCATCCAGCACTATCATTTCTCCGATGGCCTCGGTGATAATTTTTGCTGAGGCATTGGTAGCAGCATAATGAGTTCTGCTCTGAAAGGCTTGTGTGATGGTCTGCTGCCTTGCTGTTCTTGGGGAGATGGAGCAAGATCATCCAGAAGGAAGCCTTTGGGACTCTCTGGCACAGGGCAGGTTGGAGAAGATGCTCCCTCCCTGTCTCCTTCTCTGTGCTTGACACGTGGTCATCCACCTTTAGCTGTCCCCCCAAAGCAAAAGTCTTTATGACATGCCCTGAGATGACTCAGCAAGCCAGAATTTGACAGGTGCTTTGGGTATTTACCATGGCTTACTCAGTCCGCTTTTAAACGAGGTGCTGAAAAGCACCTCCTGAGTCCTGCGTTGAGAGAAAAGCAGCGTGGGGAGTGTTTACATGCTCCCCCTGATGCCGGAAGTGACATGCTCCCTGTTGCTGGCAGCGACTTTTCAGCACCTCGTATAAAAGCGGCCTAAGTTGTGGCAGTGCTGGCATATCTCCTTTCTCAGACCTATAGGTGACAACCTGAAATGTTCCCACACAGTCAAGGAGGCTTTCTCTGTCACAGAGCCCAAGTGAGTGGGAACAATGTGTTTAGTGGCAGGTGACAGGGCTGCAGTGCTGAGTATGGTAGAGGGTAGCTGGTGGTGGCACAGGTGGACATGCTTGCAATGGTGGAGACAGAGGTGGATGTGCTGGCATTGGAAGAGCTGGAGATGTAGGCAGACATAGCGGATGAGGCAGAGATGCCCACAGACAGGCTGTCAGTGGGTGAGGCAGAGACACAAGTAGGAGGTGGAGGCTGGAAGTAGGTGAGGCAGAGATTTTTTAAATTTTATTTTATTTTATTATAAAATTTGTATGCTGTCCCCTCCTGCTAAAAGCATCCTAGGATGGCTAACAACATATTAAAACAGATTAAAAAACAACAGTAATACAATTAAAAACCCCACCGTAAAACAAATTACCCCCTACCCACCCTAACCCAACCCACCCAGCCCATCTCCCTCGGGAAAGGCACGGCAGAACAGCCAGGGCTTACATTGTCTACAAAAAGAGGGGAGGTCGGTGGTCAGGCAAACCTATGGCAGGAGGTAGTTCCACAGCTGCGGCGCAGCCACTGAGAACGCACTCTGCAAGGTGGACACCTGCGAAACCCGGGGGACTGTGAACCACAGGGGCCAATACAGGATCCGGCAGGTGAGGCAGTCCTGTAGATAGGCTGGGCCCAGGTCGTTTAGGGATTTAAAGGTGAACACCTTGAATTGGGCCCAGAAAACTATCAGCAGCCAGTGCAGAGAGCGAAGCACCGGTGTAGTGTGCTGGCATCAGTCCGTCACCATTAGGAGACCTTTGCCATAGCCACCACCTGGACATCCAGGTGGAGCTGCGGGTCCAGGAACACCCCCAGACTCCAAACCTGAGATACCAGAGCAGAACAGACCCCATCAATGATGGGGGCCACCACTCCCCCAGCCTGCCCCACAACCATCACCACCATCTTGTCAGGATTTAACTTCAGGCAGCTCGCCCTCATCCAATTCCCCACAGCCATCAAACACCGGATAAGCACCTAGACTGCCGGGCCTGAGTCGGATGAAAAAGAGAGAGATAGCTGGGTGTCATCAGCATATTGATGACACCATACGCTAAACTCCCTAACAACCTCCTCCAAAAGCTGCATATACACATTGAACAAGAGAGGGGACAGGCTAGAATCTTGCAGGACCCCACATGTGAGGCCCCGGGGAGAAGATGAAAATTACCCAGGACCACACATCTGGTTCTCCCAGTCAGGAAAGAGCAGAACCATTAAAGAACTGTCCCGCCAATCCCTGCCTGGTCCCACAGTCAAGTCACCAACAACTCATGATCAACGGTGTCAGGTGTAGCCAAGAGATCTAACTGGGTCGAACGACCCCTGTCCAACTCACCCGAGAGGCTGTCGAACAAGGCCACAAGTGCAGTCTCCATGCCGTATCTTGGATGAAAGCCAGACTGCGAGGGATCAAGAAAATTAATCCGGTCCAGATGCTCCTGCAGCTGCCTGGTCACCACCTGTTCAATAACCTAAAAAGGTTAGGGTTTCCTAAAAAGGGAAGGTTAGAGATCAGCCGATAGCTGGCCAGGACACCAATGTCCAATGATGGCTTCTTGAGCAGCGGCCAAACCACAGCCCCCTTGAGACAGTCTGGCACCCTGCCCTTCCCAAGGGAGGCGTTGACAATCCCCACCAGCAACGGCCCTACTGTCTCCTGGCTGGCCTTGACCAGCCAGGACGGGCATGGATCTAGTTCACAATAAGTGGCTCAAACAGTCCCAAGAGCATCCCCTGCCTCTGAGTGTGACACATCCTGAAGTTCATCCCACAAAACAGGACAAGAAGGGGCTTCTTCTGCCTCTGACTCATGTACTGCTAAAAATGTTGCGTCAAAACTGTGGTGGATTTGAGCAATTTTATCTGCAAAAAAGTCCACAAACAAATCACAGCGGGCATTTGATGACTCTAAATCCAGGCGGAGGGAAGCTGGACTGACCAGCCCCCTCACTACTCGGAAAAGCTCTGCCAGGTGGATGCAGGTGGAAGGCCTGGAAGTGGGTAAGGCAGAGACACAGGTGGAGGGACTGGCAGTGGGTGGGGCAGAGATGCAGACAAAGGGACTGGCAGCGGGTGAGACAGAGATGCAGGCAGAGGGCCGGGAAGCGGGTGAGACAGAGAATCGGGTGGAGGGACTGTCAGTGTCATGAGCTGCACAGCTTGAGGATTTGGTGTTGGAGGACTTTTCGATTTAATGACCAAGCACCAGGGCATAAGCGAGGTGGACATGTAATCATCAGCAAATTTCTTTTGTTTCATACAATGACCACTTTGTGTACACTTCAACGGTATTCCCATTGCAGTCCCACAGTCCCCTGCATTCATATCAGCAGTGCCACTGTGGTCAGATATTATGCACAGAGTCAGACAGAGTTCTGCTCTGCTGCCACAAGTACACAAAGGAAAGCAAAATGAAACCTAAAGTTTCCAAAGCAGTGATTCAAAGTAAAGAGAACCCCCCACCCCCAGAGCTACTGTAATGGCTTCTGCAACAGCAGAAAAACAGAAACATGGATGTGGCTCAGTGTGAGACCACAATAAAAGAAATGATCATAGACAGCAAAAGGATGAAGAAATGGTAGAAAACATGTTGCCTGCTGAACTCAGAAAAATGTACCACAGGATTCCCGTCAGGCAAGACAAAATAAAAAGGGAAGGGATGGCAGTGGGAGAGGCCAAGACACCTCACTGGCAGGCTGGCAGCAGATGAGACAGAGGCACAGCCGGGGGGTGAGACTGGCAGCAGGTGGAGCAGACACACAGCCGGGGGACTGGCACAGCTGGGGGACTGGCAGAGCCACAGCCAGGGGAACTGGCAGTGTATTGGTAATATATATCTCTTAAACAGCAATGGTAATAGTGATGATAATAATAGTGGTGGTGATTGATTAATTGATTGATGAAACCAAACTGAGAGATTCCCAGCAGGAAAAATAAAATGGGAAGGAGAGGGACAGATATTGGAAAGATTCTATCAATGCCCAAGAGGTTCAAGCAGAAAATAAAGTTGCTGCAGTAATAGAAGGTATCAATATATTAGCAGTGCTGTAATAATAATAAATAAATAAATAATATAAAAATACTGGAGCTTCAAGGAACAACATAAAAGAAGACAAATAAGAAACATAAAATGAGACACAATAGAAAGGGGAATTTTCCTAGCTTGGCTTTGCCTCACCAGGGACCTGTCAGCCTCCTTGAACTCCTTTCTGTTCTAACTCTCTTGCTCCAGCCCTAACTCCTGTTCCTGTCTGGGTTGACCTTCTGGCTCTGAACCTCTGGACTGGAGACTTGATCCCAAATATTGACTGCCACCTGGCATAGTTGCTTGTTCAGACTGAGTCCTGGTTCTGACCCACTGACCTGCATAATGACTCCTGCTTCATGGATAGCCCTCCCCTGCTAATTGTCTGAAGTTGTACTTATGGTCCCAATCCTGCCTTGACTCAAACCCAGCAGTGAGCCTACTCTGACCTTAGGAAAGACCACTTATTCCCCACTCCTCACATATCCATATATAGCCTTTTGCAATCTGGCCTGAAATGGTACTTTTTCTGCCTGTATTAGATTTATGCACAGTTGTAAGAGGACCTGAAGGTTTATTTATTATGTTAAAAGAAATATCAGATACTGAGTGGCTTTGGTCAAAGTGGCAGGAATGCAGCAGGCTTTCCTGAAGAATAATAAGTTTGTAGTTTCAGAATACTCTGGAGATTTTTGCTTGTTGTGCATTGTTTAAAATGCAATTGTTTAGCATGCAGTGGAAAAGCAAATTTATAAAAAATGCAGACTTGCATTCCCTAATCTTAAAGAAAAACAGCTACACAACCCACCCATTAGGTTGAATGAAATATAACAAATCTGCCTTCCATAGGTGGAATAGCACATCACTGGCTCATTAGGCGACCTTGATGTGCCAGCATCTCCCAATCACTCTGGCATATATTATTTTGTATGTAATGACACTTCAGGGGTCTAGAAATGCTGCACTCAGTCTTTGGCCGCATGTTTCATAATGCACCACAAGAGTGCCATTATTACGATATAATGCATGCCTTGTTAGAGTATGTGCTTTATAGTTGTTTATAACCTCTTTATTTAAGTTTGGAATTGAACGGTGTGACTTCTTTCATTGGCTTTTTTTCAGCATTGCAGATTCTCTTCTTATTACTGAGCATTTTCCTTCTGTTGATGAATGAGTAATTGCAGGAAAGAATGTGTTATATTTCAAAGTTTTTGTTGGAATCCAACTGTTTATGGTATAAAAGCAGAAATGAGACAAATAATACAGCATGTTTATGTAGGCCTGTAAATAGTATTTAAGGGTGCAATCTAATAGCCCACGGATGCCACCCACAGGCACAGTGCTTGGGCCAAAACGCGGGTGCTCAGTTGCACAAGAGTGTCCCGCGTGCAGCACAGCTGCATGGGGGCAAAGGCGCAACCTGGACCGATGTGACCCCCCACAAGCCCACACACCATGGGGGATGGAGCAGGCACAGCTTCTGCTCCATCCCTCGGACCACGGGGTGTGTGGGCTTGGCGGGGGGTGGGGTGTCGCATCGGCCTGGATTGCGCCTTTGCCCCCATGCGGCTGTGCTGCATGCGAGGAACTCGTGCATGCCTGAGCATGTGCATTCTGGCTATGCAGCATGAGCAGTGGACAGCATCCGCAGGCTATTGGATTGCATCCTCAGTCTAGAACTTGTACTGCATTCTTGAGGTGCAATAGAGATGGACCTACCTAGGACAGGGAGTGGAATGGGCCCAAGTGCAAGAAATGAACTTAGACCCTTCTATCACCATCCTCTCACTTGTCCCATCCCTCTGTTCCTTCCTCCCCCTCTGCTTGCTGTGCCTGAGCCTTGAAGGCTGCAGCTGCACTGCCTGCCTCCTGACACTGCTTCTTGCTCCATCCTGTGCCACCCACTCTGTGGGGCCCACGTGCGACACATGCTGAAGGCACTTCCATTTTCACTTAGCTCAATCTCCTCCCAGCTGTACCACAACAGGACAGGATTTGTGTCCCCCTCCCCGCTTGGACCCTGTGGGCTGCCCCCCTTCCCTGGGTCCCAGGACAAATATGCCTCCTGTCCCTATGATAGCTATGCCCCTGCCAATACTGCTTCCTAGAGCACCCTGAATATATGCCATAGAGTTTCCCATGGAGTTTGCACTGACTAACTCAGGTTGTTGGTTTGTATGTTCTCACATCACCGTGCCTTAAGAGGCAGAGAAATCATATGTGGTGTACCAATAATTATCATACAAAAGCCAAGCTTGTGATTCCAACAAACAGTCACTATTCTTTCAGGATTTGAGCATGTAAGAAAAATTTGAAGTTCACCACTTGAAAGCTTTTATATGTTTATCTCACAAGAAATTCTAATCGACTATATGTATAATTTAAATTAGAACTTCAAAGATTGCATATATGCTGAAATCACATGAGAGCAGGGTTTCTTGTGGGGTTTGTAAATTATTCTTTCAGAGAGGATGAGCAAAATGAAAACAAGGGAGGGGGGGTGAAATGAAGGCTACTGGGAAGTGGTGAACAGATCAAGAGGAGGAAATGTCAAAGAGTATCACTGAGATATGAATTTTATGGGTGAACTATTAGAGGTCCAGGGGTTAGGTCACAGGTCTGGGGCTAAGGAAGCTGGGTTTAAATCCTTGCTCTTCCAGAGACTTTCTGTGTAGAACTGAAATGAATACCCTCCAAAATGGGTATACCCATTGAATATGCACTACCTGATTCATTATTTGTGGGTTAAGTAATAGGCACTACTCCCATAGTAACCCATAAGTACCTGCTTTGGATTCAAAGAGAGAGTGTATGTATGTAAATGCCTACTAATTTCATACGCCACCTGTTAGAAGGGGGCTTGGGCAAGCAGAGAGAAGCATAGGACTCTTGGCCCAGCTGTCTCAAAGCAGAGCAGCTGAGCCACATCAGAAGGACCCTTCCAAGGCACTAACTGTAAACTCTTTATATGATCAATATACAGTGCCCATCCTCATAACTAAAGCAGATGGGCACAACCAGCAGTTGCTCTGGGAGCTTTCCTGGTAGAGCTGTGGAAAGCTTGGTGGTTCAAGGCTCAGAGAGGTAAAGAAACTGCATGAAAACATCAGAGAGTCCACTACACAGGAGGCAAACCCTATATTATTGTTTTCCAAAGAAAACTTATAAATACAAGAAATCACACCTTCAGTCTACCACAGTCCAGATTTGAACCCTTGACCTATCAGTCTCCTGTGCCCTAGTCTACCAACAAAGCTAAAGGAGAAACAGTTAGCTGGAGTGTTTCAGTCAGACAGCAGGGGAAGGACTCTATATTTAGGGCTGAAAGTTCAATGTCTTTTTTCCCCCTGTTCTCGTTAAGAATGCTGGTTCTTGGTTCGTTCTGGGAATGAACAAACTTGAATGAATGGAGAAATGGCAGCATATTGTCTTAATTCTCGATGAGAACAATTAAAAAAATAAATAAATCACGGTGCATGTGCAAAATGACTGCCAGGCCTAGACCGTTTTGCACATGCAAAGCTCTTTTCCAAAATGGCGGTGGCAGTGTTGCCGCCATTTTGGAAAAGAGAAGCTGGTCTGCACAGGTGTTGCAGCCATTTGTGCATGTGAAGACCAGTTGCCCTTTCCCAAAATATCAGTGACATTGCTATCACCATTTTGGAAAAGGCTACACATGCACTGAACAGCCCAGTGGCCACGCACATACACAGTGATGTAAAAAATGTATTTATGTATTTTACACTGAGAAATACCAAGAAATTATACTGGGACTGAGATCTCTTCTAGATCTTAGTTCCAGTTCTTGGATTCATGGTATTTGAATCCATGAATATGCTTCTTGATTCAGCTCTATTCTAGTGCCCGGCAAGCTAGAAATTTGTTTGTAAGGATGCTACAGGTGCAGTTATGGTGTGGGTGGGTAGTTAAGTTTTGTAGTTAAGGGTTATGGGTGCTAGCTAGTACTGAAGCAAGTAGGTAGCTTCCTACTTTAATTAATTAATTTGTTTATTTATTTATACAAACACTTATATCCTGCACCTTCCCAACACTGGCAGCTCGGGGCGGCGCACAACATAAAAAGCAATAAACAATAAAACCATTAAAACACTACAATATATAAAATATACATAATAAAAACATTACAAATTCAAGCAGCAGCTAAGGCAATAAAACCCATCCCTTATCCCCCACCATCCCCACCCCCTCCCTGAAGGCCCGGCGGAACAATCAGGCCTTACAATATCTATAGAAAGAGGGGAGGTCTGGGGACAGACGGGCCTCCAATGGGAGGGAGTTCCACAGCTGAGGTGCAGCCACCGAGAACACCCTCTCCGCCATCACCACCCAGCATACCCGGGGGACTTCAAGTCGGGCGCCCCCGGCCGACTGCAAGGACCATGAAATGACCTGAGGCAGTCTCATGGGTAAGCAGTACCCAAGCTGTTTAGGACTTTATAGGTCATTACTTACAAGTAATGCTTACAATTTTGGGCAGCCTGTTGAATGCTCGACAAGCACCCACATACATTTGCGGGTACTTGCTGAGCTTTCAGAAACTGTGGAGTGTATAAAAATAAATATCTGGGGGGTACTTTTGGGGACTCCTTGTATGGCCCACAGGCTCCAGGCGGCAGTGGGGGGTTGGAAGGTTCCTTTAAGGAAGTGTAGTGGAAGACTCTGGGTGGTGGGAACAGCAAAAGGTGTGGGGTGGGGTGGCACATCGGCTCTGACCTCTCTCTGGCTAGATCCCACGTTGCCCACGCAGGATGCAGGCTAGGGGCTGGCTAGTTGCTTCTAGGAGCTATAGTTCTGATCAGCTCTGCCTGCCATTTCCTAATGCCCCAGGAGCTTTTTGAACTACACCTCCCAAAAGCCCCTGTCAGGCCAAGCTTGGGATCACACCCATTGGTTTGCTGGGGCCTTCTGGGAAGTGTAGTTCCGAAAAGTTCCTTGAGCTTTAGGAAATGGCAGGCAGAATGGAACATAACTACATTTCCCAGCCAGACCCTAGTCTGCAGCCTGGACAGGCAACATGGCGTCTAGCCAGAGCGAGATCAGAGCTGACCTGCCCCCACCTGCA
This sequence comes from Sphenodon punctatus, assembly GCA_003113815.1. Lineage (NCBI taxonomy): Eukaryota > Metazoa > Chordata > Lepidosauria > Sphenodontia > Sphenodontidae > Sphenodon > Sphenodon punctatus. The sequence continues at coordinate 328,018 of QEPC01014093.1, read as the reverse complement.
CCTCCTGCTGTTTCCACCCCCCAGAGCTCCCCCCCTTGCTCCCCCTCGCTGAGAGTAGGGACCGCCCCCCCCGCCTGGAACCCTAGGTTCTATGCCACCCCCTGCTTGCCCGAGCCCCTTCCAAGAGCTGGCTTGTAAAAGGTATGGGCATTCATACACCCCTTTAAGTCCCAAACTGGAGACAAGAACTTGTTCACATTTCAGGTATAAGGTCAGGTATTTGAATGGCTGTCCCAAAATTTGGATATTACTCTCATGGGTAATACATTCAATACTCACTTCAGCTCTATTCCTATTCCTGTGTGAACTTGTGAAAATTGCCCAGTCTCTCTGTGCCTCAATCACCTGTCTGTGAAATAAGAATAAGAATACATGATACTCACTAGGGTATTGGAGCAGAAATGTATTAAAGACTGAGAAATGCTCACCTACTATAAGTGATATACAAATACCTTAGCTAGATAGGAGCTCCCTACTTATGCTAATTTACTTGTCTTTACCATTAGCTCATTCTTGCTACACTCATATTTTTTCTTTTTATCCATTTCACCTGTCATTTCCTAAATTGTAGGGTCAATGGGGCAAGGATTGTATTTTTTTAAAAAAATTGTAGTTCCTAATTGGGGCCCCTGTGCATCACTTCAGTATCAGTCAAGTTTTATTGCTATTAAAATGTAAGCAACCTATAATTGAAATGAACGTCCATTTCTTCTCTCACAGGCGGATGAGGATGTGAAAAGAAAAGGTTACACAGGGATAAGCCTATAAAAAGATCAACACAGGAGAATCTTTTGAGTTCACTCCTGGAATATATTAGTGTTTAAACTCTAAGGGTGAGCAAACAGTTCTGAAACTACAACCCCTTTTATTTATACTAGGTTTTCACGAAACCTTTCATGCAAGACAATTAGAGTTTCATTCTTGTCAGAGAGATCATAAAGAGAACAAAAGAATAATGCAGTATGAAAGTCACATAACAATGGGAAATAGTATAAAAGAAACCTATTCTTACTCTTATGACCACTGAAACATAGACGTCTGGTGCCCCGTAATTACTTGAACATAACTGACAGATTGAATATGTGTTCTGAATTCAAGCTGGAGAGCAGGCATGTTGGGTGAAGAATACTAATTGTGTCAAAGCTAGAGTGGTCTTCTCAGTTCCAATATATTAAAACATCATTTCTTCTATTGTACTAATAGATCTTCCTTTCCTGAAGCCGCATATTAGCTGTAGTAAGAGACTGTCTGAATAGAACGTGGGCTAGATTTTCTCCTGCACCAAGCGAGACACATGAGAAGGTCAGTATACAGATGTGATAACTTGAAATAGACCTCCAATCTCTAAACAGAGTGTTAGCAAAAAAACATCAACAAAGTATTGCAAATATTTGTGTATTTTTATTTATTTTTTGTTCATTTTGTTCTCCTATGGTCAGCTATGGTCAGATGCTTGGGCCCAACATACCTTAGGGGCAGCTTCTTCCTCATGACATGTTGTGGTCTTTCTGGTTAGCAAGTTGTGGCCTTCTGGTTGTGACTTCCATGCATCAAGAATGGACAGTGGGGGAGTGGGCAGAGACATCCATGGTGGTCACTTTCTGGCTTTGGAACTTCCTTCCCATTGAGGCCTGTTAGACCGTGAATCTGTGCATCTTTTGGAAATGATGTAAAATATTTCTATGTAGGCTGTCTTTTGGTGGCTAGGGATAGGCTGGAGATTATTGGGTGGATATATTTTAATGGGATTATTGATTTATTTTTTTTAAATGTACTTATCTAGTTTTATCTCTATCAAAGTCTGAGTCTGTAGTTTTGGGAAAGCACAGGATAGAAATCCAAATAAAAAAAGAAACTAATAAATAAATGATGTAGGAGCTCAATTCCAGCTAGCATCTCACAGATGTGCAAGACAGTTGAAGGTGAAAGAAAACTTTTTTCATTCTCTTGTCCCTTTTTTCATTCTCCTGTCCCAACACTGCAAGCTTCAATGGCGATTGGAATTAGTGGAGGAAAAGACATGGCCTTGCCTTCTTTCTGCACAACTAGTTCCTGTTGGGTGGGGGGCACACAAATACAAACTTGTGTGCCTCATGAGGTAGATTTTTTACCCCAGCCCTTTGGCACTTAAATTGCTTGAATGTGTAAACTAACATGAAATGTGATGGGGTAGATATCTGCCCCATGGTAAAATGAATTGGGATATGTTTCTACCCCAGGGTCCTTTTTGGTCATATATAAAAAATGGTTGAAAGTAATCCACTTTCCTCTGGGGATATTGTGTTTCTGTGTGCAGGTGACAATGTCCTATAAGGGCAATGTTGGAGAGCCACTACCTTGTGGGTTATTGCCAGAGAAGTGCACCTTGACTACAAAAATACCCCAAGAGCTAATACTAGGGGGTGCTGCAGTGGCTGTTGGTGTGAGCTGCATAGGTCTCGCTTGTAACTGTTATGCTGAAACAGGCACATTGACTCTGGGAGCTGTTGTTGTAATATTCACTTAAAGCTTCAGTATATCCAATTCAATTATTCTTATTTACAAAGCATAGTAAGTATATAGCTATTAAAAATCACATACTACAATCTGCAACTATAAGAGAGCTTCTCCTGTTGAAATTCCATAAGAACGTAAGTAGTGCTGTACTGAGTCAGTTGCTTCAGAAAAGTGCGCAGACAAGTCATAAATGAATGATCAACTCTCTTCTATTCACTCCCAGATCCCAGCAGAAAGAAGTCTCATCCCCTGACCAATTTGACTCAATGGGAACTTAGAAGCTGATTCCAGTTTATGCAATTCCATTTTACATATCTAATCCCTCACCGCCACCCGTAATTTTATTTGGATGCAGAATCAACCTTCTACATTGTTTACTTCATCCTCTTCCATCTTGTTTGATAATTTCCCCCTACATTTCAGTCTTTGAGATACTCAACATAGATTGGAAGACTGTTTTGAGTCAAGGTGTGTGGGTTATGTTTTCTGATGTACCAAGTGAGGTCATTTTTAAACGAGATGCAACCACCCATGCCATGTCCACCCATCAACCGTCCACCCAAAAACCTATGTGAAGGTGGTTTGGATGGGTGAATGCTCTTATGACCCACCCATGCATCCCCAGCCCGTATGAACTGCAGCAGCCAACCATGTCAGCAGAATGGTCTGCCATTCAGAGGCACTATGCAAGGCACAGAAACTGGCTGGGAATGCTGGGGAGCTCGGGTTCCCCAGCACTCATATGGGACATATTAATTTCAAAGGTCAGCCCTGCCTACTTCCCTCTCCCCCATGGTCCATGGCAGGGGATGTGCATGGGGGCTGCCGCAGTACCCACCTAGCAAGCCACCCATTAGAATCCCTCCCCATGCACTCCACCTGAGTAGGTGCTCCCATGTCTGTTCCACTCAGTTGACATGGACCCCGCCCCACCCGTGCTCATTTAAAAATGGCCAGAGAGACAAGTATCAGGAGAAGGGCAGGACACAGCTATAGTGTGAAGTAACCAGCATGGGAATAACCTTCTAGCAGGAGATTTCTCAAGTGGCACTTGATGTTGTGTTGTGGTTCTTTTGGCCACCTAAATTTTGCAAAGCGGATATAACTCAGCATGTGACATTGGCAATGTACCTTTCAATGCTGTATCAAATGCTACATACATACCTATGCCATTGTTGGAAAGCAAGAAGTGATAATCTGATGGGGCTGGGGTTACAACTTTGTTGTCGTGACATTTGAACTGCTGTATGTGATAAACTGGTGGTACAGCTGTGCAAAACTTCCCCTGATCCTTCTGTCACAACAACCACTGGATTACCACATGCTGATTTATGCATATATTACTGGCAAATATAAAAAGTATCACCAGTAGAGATAAGATGCATTATATGACTCTGGATCTCACAAAGTGAGGGCATAAAAGGGAAGGAAATATGCCCTACATCATTCCCCAAAAAGGAAGATACATGGGTTAACACTGACTCCAAGGAACGTGGCACTTGGAAAACCAGTGTAACATTGGGTGTTAGTAAATGGGACGGAGACCTGGTTTGACCGTTATGGCCCTCCTGGGACAGTGCCCCACCTTGGGGGTCTGTTTCTGGGACACCAGATATGGACCCTGTACAGAGCCCAGCTGAGAGGGGGCTGGCCTGGAAATGTGGGCCAAGAAGGAACTGGTTCCACATTTCAGTCCCAATGGCCACCCAGGTGGGCCATAGCAGGCCAAACCAGGTGAGCATTTCTGTTTCTATGCCAACTCAGCCTGGCATGGGAGGTTGCCATGGCTGCCAGCACTCATCTCAAAGGCTGTCTGTCATGGCGGAGGGCTGGCTGCAGCGCAGGGGCATGACGCTCCTGACCCTCCCTCCCCGGCCAGGTCAGGGAAATGTTTATTCTGTTCCCCACCTGTCCCGGCCGAGGGTGCCCCCAGTGAGTATGTGAAAGAAATTAATAACTACATCAGTACATCCAAGAGTATCCATTTTTCTCTGTGCTCTTGCAGTTGCCCACCCACCCAGACTGTCTTAACTTTTATTTTATTATGCTCTCCTAGGTAAAAATAGCTGAGTTATTACTCACTTCTAAAGCTACTAATCAACAATATTAATATGGAAGAATGCCTAATCAGTGCCCTTTGAGATGAGTGCATGAAATGAAGTGAGCAATGGTTCAGGCTAGAATGACTGGGGGAAAAAATAGGCATTTCATCAGGTTTGTTCATGGTTTTCTGAGTCATTAAGTAAACAAAGTGACATCAGACTGGATCACAGAGTACTTTATTCTGGGAACATTTTCTTTGTGTCTTAAGATGAAGCCTAAAGGCTCCTTGCCATGCATTGAAAAGAGTGTTCTTTATGTGTGAAAGAGCACTATATGTTGTGGATCAAGAGTTGTAGTCAAATCTTCCCTTAGGGAGGCACCCACAGTTCACCTGGAATTTGTTGTAGTTAATGGTGCTCTTCTGAATAAGAAAACATATGGGTGACGTGTATTTACATATTCTAAAAAGACCCCAAAGGTAGGTATGGTTGTGTTTAACATTTTTCTTGAATGTTCTTACCACTATTTTGTTTGAGAACTAGATTCCTTTCCTTCCTAAATATCAGTGTGAACACAGAATAAGTTATTTTCAGTCAGAAATGCATTAGGTTATTACTATGCCACTCAAAGAAACCTTTAGAACTCTTCAGGATTTTATTAGAGTGGTAAGGAGATGAAAGAGATGGAATTGCTAGATGTCAAAAGAATTTACCTCTCAGTTTTGTGGTTGGCTACAGCAGACTGATTGTAACAGAGAAAAGGAGAAGACAGTGTGATTTGTTAATGATAGTCAAAAAATATTTCTGACAACCTCATTATTAATTTCTTTTATTAGATTTTCATGATTCAGTTCTCAAAATGCATTATATTCCATTTGTAACACCCACTTCCAAGGAGAGGCTCGCACATTTTATTCACCAGCATGCCTGCTGAAATTGATGTTCAGTCACAAACACATGCTGAAATTAGAGGTAAGAACTGACAAGTAAATATTTGTTTAAAAAGAAGAGCACAAAAATTTATCGTGGCTGGAGAACAAATGGCCTTGAAAAAATATAATAGAAAATAATCCTCAAACGATCACCATCTATCTTGGGCGGATAATTTTATTTTTTTTACTAGCAAACAGTTATATTGATGAGGATGATGGCATACAAATTATGAAAAATCTAATGTTTGCTGTTATTTTTTTAGACTGCAAGAGAATAATTGCTGGCTTTTAAATACCAATTACAAGGCAGATTGGCTCATTGATTCTTTTAAAAATTTGGTTCATGACCAATAGAGTACTTCAGATTAAAAAAAATAAATGTTTGAACAAAGACATGGAAAACATGCCAGTACATAGTTAAATGCTGTTCAAATGCACTATTAGCAGTGGTCATAAATGAATAAAACTTGATGCCATGTGAAACTAACATGAATATAATGAAGCTGGAGTACTATCTAAATTTCACCTGTTCTGACACATGCTCATCAAATGTAATTGTGCTCCTCTCCTCAAATCATCTTTCCTGCGTTACTGTCAGAATCTGACCCTATTTATATTTCCTGACTTCATTTCTCATCTTCATGGTCCTATAGCGTGACGGACATTTCCTATTGTTGAGGCTTGAGAAGCTGTCTTTGTAAGTAGTAAGTACTCATTTAACAATATCTTTTTCAGATGAATGGTTATTGTTTGTATTTTAGTTTATATATGAAGCACACTACTCCTCATCATCAATAACTAAAAATCAATATTTTTCTCAGTGAATCCAGCCAACACTGTAAATGGTGTGTTAAAGCTACTTATTATAGCTTTGCTGACAGAAGAAAAATGCAAACTAATTTGTAGGTGTTTGAGCCCACACTAAGGGGCAAATAAGTGAGCACATGACAAGACGGTCATTGGTTTCTTATGTTCCTCATCAATACTTAAAATATTAGCAACCATTTCTTCCTAATAGCTACTGAGAGACCCTGACTGGGGAGAGCATAATCCTAGTGGCAGCCAAGTCAGGCTCCAAATTTGCAATATAGGCTTGAGATGCACAAACCATATACTTCAATTTTAATGAGAGTATGACACTATTCTAGAGTAAGTGGTTTTGGATTGTGGCCTATGCCTGTAGTAGACTGCACCTTTAAGTAACCTGGTAGTGAGTGGAATATGCACTTAAGGCTTGTTCACATGGACATCTGCTTAGAGGTCACTGACTATGCTTGTGTTCACACAAAGACAAGTGCTAATGCAAGAATAAAGTGTGTGGGGGTGAGGAGGTGGGAATTACCTCTGCAATCAAGAGATGTTAAATTGGGAGTGGATTATGAGCATGTGTAAAGTGCAAGTGATTTATTTTTAAAAAATTGTTGTTGGTTTGATAATGTCTTGGTGTTCTTATATTAAAAGGTCAATAACAAGAATTAATCACAAAAAACCCAATGAGGATGAAGTCTCATCCTACCTTCAGGATCATGCTCATGTACAACTTTCAGGAGAATATTTCTTGTTTTTATTTCTCTGTGAAGTCCTCTGCTGTCCCAAGAAACCTCAGTACTCCTTTATGTCCATCATTTAGTGGGTAAAAAAAACCAAGACGATGGTATGCTGTGGCCCGTGTCTTCATGCTTTGGCAGACGAACCACCGGTGTGTCTGTTGAGGGCCTGCCAGATGTTGGCCAGGGATTGCCCCAGGCTGTGTTGAAAGCTAGTCCAAGCTCTGACCTCCAGAATAAGTCCTGGTCACAGTCCAGGCTAGCTTCCGCCTGCGTGGGGCACAGCGGGCTATCACTTGTGGTGTGGCCTGCTGTGACCCATCCTGGATTGAGTCCACCATGGCCAGCTGCCATGGCAGCTGTCATGGCTTCCCATCATGGCAGGGGGTAGGACCAGATGCCCGCACATTCCTGTATCTCCCCGCTCTCCCTGGTGGCCCGGCCGTGAGAACATGTGGTGAGTAGCCCAACCCAGTCCAGACCGTGTCTGCCATGGCTTCCTGTTCTGACTCAGGCCAGGTTGCCATGGTGGCATAGCCACATCTGTTTCTACCCAGTATCTCTGTTTCAATGACTGCCTGCTGTTCCTGCCCCCTCCTCCCACTAGTCCCTAACCAATGGGCCTGAAACAATCAATCAAAATGAATGTTGTTTCCATTGGAAACAGGTCAGTTGCCTTCATCTGCACAATGAGGAAAATTGCCAACTTTTTTCTATTTTTCTCTATTTTCTTCTTTTTACAGCACCTCAAGTTGCTTGCCCTCTCTGCCTTGCCTAGCCTTGCATTGCTGACTGCCTTAAATGGTGCCAATTGTGCTGAAATTGTTGCCTGTCTTTAATTGTGCCAATTTATGGCACTTAAAAGTCATTCCCCATACAGGAAGATACTTGGGGAATCTTAAAAGTGTAATAAATTGACAAAAAGTGCCAGAAATTAACAAAAATTGTCAAAAATGCTGGAAACTGGTGAAAATACCCCAAACTGACTGAAAATTCTAGAAATTTATGAAAATACCCCAAACTGACTGAAAATGCTAGAAATACCAGAAAAACTACAACAACTGATCTTGCAATAGTGGAAATGCAGAGTCAATGAATATTAAGGAAATACCTATAGACAGTTGCAAGCGCTCCTAAAAGGTAGGCATTTCCTGGGACAAGAACATGTACTCTGCCTCAGCATTATACAACAAGTTCCAAAGCAGGGAAATCAACGGAGGAAAAGTGCTTTCTAAATCCTGATTCTCCCTTGCCATGTGGACTGAGGTGGAGCAAAGTAGTTACTCCAGGGTAACCCCCCTTTAAATACCACATATGGGTGTGGTACAATCCCAGCCTGTCTGTTGGTTCCGCCTGGATTTTCTGTATGTATGTCCAGTAGCAAACTAGACACATGGTAAGAGTAATTGTTTTTTAAAATATTTCTGGTTTGGCATTGAGCACTTAGAATAAGTCATTCTTTTGTAGCATTTGTGAACCTCACTTCAAAGTTGTATAGGGAGGTTAATACTTCAGAAAGTTCACATATAAAGAATCCCTGCCAAAATATGAAGTTTGTGTGGGATTTGTAAATCAGCCTTTCAGTGAACTTGAGGGGTTTGTAAATCAACCTCATTCAGTTCCCATTGTCCTTTTATGTGTGTGTAAAATCAACACTCTCAGAATGTACATGCGGTGCCCTGGAAATTTGTAAAGAGCAACATGTGCTCCATGTTCTGTTACAGCCATTTGGCTTTTCATAAGCATCTATTTGGGTACACCCCCCCCCCCCCTTTTGAATGGTTTGTTTGTTATGTTCTGACTGCCAGGATGGATGGGTGCCATCTCTTGGAATATGTTGTGTTTACATTGGGAGTGAGTGAATTTACAAAAGTGGGTGTAAGTAGTACCCTTTTGATGTGATGCCTTTGGCATACCCTTAGTAACGGTTGCTTCTTGTCAGAAGTTATTTTCAAAACATCTCATTTTCTTTTAAATATTCTGAAGTATAATGCTGCATCATATACCTTCAATTGCCAAAATAAGGGGCCTCTAGGCCCACTCAAAGAGGGTGTGCCCTGCAGAGCTGGACTTAGGCGCAGGCAACCTAGGCAATTGCCTAGGGCAGTGGATTTGCAGGGGCAATGACCCCCCCCCCCAAGTTTCCACCATCGTTTGCTGATACCCGCTGCTGTATCTGGCTGCACAGCTAAGCTGGAATTGGCTCAGCTATGCAGGTGACTGCAGTGGTCGGCTTCACTGTTCGTGCCTCACAGGCATGCATGCACACCAGCCTCCACTGCATTTGCTCTCTGTGCATGCATAGAGAGCAAATATGGTGGCAGCCAGTGCGCGCACACCTGAGGTGTGCACAGGAAAGTCAACCACTGTGATGCAGGCCACCCAGCCTGCTCGCTCCCTGACCTACCGCCCCACCCGTTAATTCCCTGACGCCCAGACTGTTCCCCCAACTTGCTATTCCCCAGCCCTCCCCCGCCCACTTACTAGCTCCTGGCATGCCCCCAGACTGCCCCCAACCTCTCGTTCTCCCACCCCCAGCCAGCCCCACCCTGCCCCAGTCCACCCGTGGATGCCGGTGCAAGGGGTGCCAATCTGGGTTTCTGGGCAGCAGCTGAGTATGCCCCCCTGACTTTGGGTGGGTAGGAATATTTTTATTATTATTCTACACTTTTCCATTTCTTTAATTTTATTTTTTATTTTGTGTATTGGTGTGGTTTGGGGAGGGATGTGACTTGGTGTGTGTGGCATGGCTTCAGGGGCAGCAGCCTCAGAAGTGCCTAGGGCAGCAAAAATCCTAAATCTGGCCTTGTCGCCCTGCGGGTAGTCATGACTGAGAATGGCATATTTCCACAACTTTCCCCCTCAGCTTTTGTAAGAGAGCTGGCTGAATCCTGCAAGGGATACATGAACAGAATCCCTCAGGGAGGTTTGGTTGGAAGCCATCTCAACTGCAGGGGTCTCTGGTGTATAAAGTGGGATAATTCCTAAGGGTGTGCAGTTCATTTTCATTTTGTTCAATTACTTAACTGAATGAAGCCCCATTCATTTTAGTAACTAGGAAATGAAAATGAATGAATTTGGAAATGAATGAACCAGAAAAGGAATGAAATCTCATTTGTTTTCATTTTCCATTCATTTCCCATTTGTTTGCCAATTAACACAGCTCAAAGTGGAAATAAATAACAGAGGGGAGCAGATATGTGAGGCAGTTGGGAGATCTGACTGACATCCCTGCTGGCCAATTGACATCAAAAACACACCTTGGTGATCTCATTCTCTGTGGCAACAGTGGCACACACAGAAGAGATACCCTTGGATAGGTTTTTTCTTGCACATGCTTCCAACGAATCAGAGGAGCAAGGGGGGGGAGGGGCACTGGACTCAAGAAGAAACCCTTCGCAGGCTCCCCTGCCAGCTCACTTTGTCTGCAAATTAGCTCTGTGTGCTTCACAGAGAGATACTTCTGCTTTGGGTGGGATTTCTGCTTCTGCCTGGGTGATCTTTCTGCAAGGGGATACCCTGAGGCACTTGGGGGTGCCATGCTGGCCTGCTGGGATTTGGAAGGGCAACTGCCCCTGCCTTGTCTCAGGGTGCCTTGTCTGCTTTAGGGCCAGAACCAAGTGTCCTTCTCTTTTTCATTATAATTATCTATATGCTGCTCGCTGCAATAGATGGGGTATATAATAATATAATTATTCTGTCACTTGGGGGTGTTCTGTGCAACTTGAAGCCTTGTCAGACTTAGGGCACCATCGTCTCATCCTATGTTAGTGCCTGCCTGGCACCTGTTGCTTTCCAGGGTCTGCTCTGTCCTCTGCCCATCTGCTGCAGGGTACCCTCTGCAACTTGATGTCCTGACACACTTTGGGGTGCCAGTGCTGGCCTGATGGTGTGATTTCTGCAAGTACAAATCCCTCCTTTTGAGGGGTTTATTCAGAACAAAATTATAAGTAGAGTTTTAAAAGAGAGCAGGGTGTAAGAAAATGCAAACCATATTCCTTCCTGATTCTTGGGTAAGAAGATATCATGGAGAGACATTTGTAACACAGCAGGTTATGAGAAAATGCCACCTGTGACATCCTACTGGTTCAACCTCTTCCTGACTCCCTGCATGGTCCAGGGGGAGGAAAACTGCCCCTGCCTTGTCTGTCCCAGGGCCAGAACCTACTGTCCTTCCCGTTCTCATTATAATTATCTATGCTGTATGTCATGAAGGAACATAGGGTCATACACGTGTGATACTGGCCTACACGGAGGCTACAAGCCTAGTAAATATGTAAAGCAAAATGTTCAACATGTATGTAATGTTACAATTGAGACCTGCAGAACTCGAATCATGTACTGTGGCACTGACGAAACTCCAGGAAAGGGAAAGAGATAAGGATTGCGGATTCACCCCAGATGGCTGGCCAGAGACATTTATATGTTAATGCAGGCAGCCATTGTCTACGTTCAAGGAGACACAGAAAGCTGATAGGAGAACAAAAGGAATTTTAGAAGCCTCGAGAAGATACTAGGGGTTTCCCCCTAGGGATATAAGGAGTTGTACCCCATAGGGGAACAGTGACTATTGGAAACTCACTCACAATCAGGCAGCCAGGAGGGCTGAGCCAAACCATGGACTGAGAGAGGGGACTTTGATTTAAACTCTCTAAGAACCAGCACCCAGTCGTTTACATCAAGGACTGAGAAGAACCTAAATGGACTTTTATAGGGTAAGATTCTTACCTAGGAACTCAACCAGTATAGATTAGGAATGTGTTATATTTAGCTTTGATTTCTAGTTACCACTCTGTATCAACTGTCTTGCTTATGTAATCAATAAACTTTCTTCTTATCTTTGTGAAGAAGAGTCTGTGCCTAACATTGGAAACACAAGTGAGCAACTTGAGCTTACAAGCTTTTGTGGCCCCAGAGAGAGAGAGTCTGTAAACGGGAAGGATCGGGCCCTTGGGTGGCAAAGGGGTTGTCCCTGCTGCAGGATTGAATCAGCTAGAGAGAAAAACTGATTAAAGTGGGCTGTAAGCGAGGGAAACTGAGTCACTCAAACCCGTTAAAGTGGGGGTGCGGACCTCCAACCCGTGACACAGTTAGCCTTGTCAGACTTGGGGCACCACCATCTCCTCCTATGCTAGAGCCTACCTGGCACCCACTGCTTCCCAGGTGCTGCTCTGTTGTCTGCCCGGCTGCTGTGTGCCAGTTATATTTCTACCCCGTGGGGTAGTCTGTGAAGGTGTGGGGGAAGGGAAAGTGTGTTAGAAGGACATTGGACAATTTTACACACACCTTAAAGTGCTGGTCTTTCAATCTTCTGGGTTTACGAGTCCTCAAGTCAGTTCCGGATGCATTCTTCACATACGCACGCTGCCCTGAGGCAATTCCTGGATGCATTCGTCACACAAACACTACCCTGAGGCAGCCTGAAGTAGCCACAGCTCTAGACGTGACGGGCTGCCATGGAAACCAAGTGACTACAGCTGCCTGGAGCAAAGCAGTTTACCAGGAGAACTTTTTACACACAAAGGTTCTGGGAGAAGTTCTATGCAGAAGTTCAAAGAGCCAGATGTTTAAGATCTGGGTGAGTGATTTAGACACATCGAAAATTCAGGATGTTAACAGCAAACATGCAGGAGAAATGTGTGTGTAAAAACACCCATTAAATCCACTTTGGAAAGATTTGGAAGCCCTGGGAAGTGTTTCCCATGAATTTCAATGGGAAATGAATGTAAAACAAAAACCAAAGGGTTCAAATGAATGACACTAAATGAGTTTTTCAAAATGAAAATGAATGGGGGATACAAAAAATGAATGAGCTTTTCAAAATAAAAACAAAAGAAAAAACAAAAACAAACGATGTCCCTGCTGCACACCCCTAATAATTCCTTTTCAATCAGCCAGATGTAATGGTGTTGCTGCAAGATGTTATGAATTTCTAAGAATTTCATGCAGAAAAATTGTGAAATCAGACTTATCACTCTTTGTATGAGAGAGTGTTACTTAAAGCCTATCATGTACTTTGTTCCTTAGAATCTCAGGTCTAAATTATGATTCAGTATATACTCATGCATTAAATGGTGTATTTTTCCATTAAGAATTGTAACTAGGATATCCTTCACCTTCGCTTGCTTTGACTGCAAAGCCGAAAATCCTGCCTATCCTAGTAACTTTTTACCTGTGAAATTCTAAATGACTTTGCTTCTAGTTGCTCTACCTGATGCTGACACTAATTGTGATTACAGTACACTGCAGACATTGCAGCTAACAACCTTCTGTTCAAAATGAAAAAAGCTTCAATTAATTGAACAGCCCCAGTTATTTGAACCTCTGGACATGTTTCATGATCGTTCTGTTGTTCTGAGTGTTTTGTGGTAGGAGATTGTGAGGGCTTAGTCCAAAGAATCATCACATTATGCATTTCCCCAAACAGAATGACCATATAGTTTGACCACATATTCTTATTATTGTAACCAGGCCTACGACTGTTTTTTTAACTAGCAAGCCGGCAGCTGCAGCAGTGACCTCTTCAGATTTTGCCGAGCTTCCACATCAGTGCAGCTCAGGACATGAAAGTGTCGGCAGTGGAGATGGTTTAAATGGGAAGATACAGAACCCAAAACTGTGCTAGGCAATTTAGCCTAACCTTTCTCAGCAGTTCTAAATCTATACTTCCTAATGAAGCCAGTGCACATTTAGAAATCTCAGCTTGATTATGAATATTGAAACATGCTACTTTAGCACTGGCCACTTATTAGTATGTCTACTGACTGAGCCCAAAACCGTAACAGCCCAATTTTTGGACCCTTCAGTTTTAAATAATTAAACAGCCATAAACCAAAACAGCCATTTTCGAACTGTTTTGCTTAAAACTGAAACTGAATTTCCCACCTGTAATAGAAAGGCTCCAATACAGGCCAGTGGAGTGGCTGAAGAAGAATGATGATCAGTTCCTGGATGGAACCAGCTCTCTGAACAAGAACTAAACAGTGTGTGGATCCCACAGCCACCACATCAAAGCCAAGGAAACAGTCAAGCTCAGAACTCATACTCCAAGGGAACTGGAATCGGGACCCCAGTATAGATTGAACTCTGGTATTGGTGGAGTGAACCTTCTCTCTCTCAGGAGAGGATTTCCCTGAGGGTCTGTAGGTACACAGTAGGAGCAGGAGAACCATCCCTGACTCTTTGTAGTCCAGATCCAAGAGTAAACACCCAGCTAGCAGGACCCATGTAGGACAGCCTCACTTCTAAATTGAGGGGGAGGCAGAATAAATACCACTCTATTACATATGGTGAGAAAGGGATTGCTTAAAGAAGAAGGTGGCCTTGATCCCATGCTCTGCGGATCCTGCATGGAGCCGTGGTTAGGCACCTGCATGGACCCCACACACATCCAGATTGCCAGCACATTGTGCTGTGCACAAACGTTGTGCATGCATGTGCACACAGCTTGCTTGCAGGAAACTGCAGAGCATGGGATTGCAGCCAAAGAAAAGTAAGGGATTGCTTATAGAAGACAATCATTCAAGGATGAGTGGAAGGAAGAGAAGGCTGAGAAGAACAGGAGAAGATCATTGGTAAAGGACATAGAGAAAGGGACGGAAATGGAGATTAATCAAGCAACAAGATTGGCATGGGGAGCAAAGTGTGGTTCATCACACCACCCAAACTCAAATCAAAGATGGCTGATGGAGGATGATGATGGTAGTATGCACAAACAGTCATGCTTTTCATATGGACTACTCTTGCCTTGCCATTTGGGCGTCATGGGACATGCCTTTCATTAAAGTGAGTGGAATGCAGAGTGAATGTGGAGTGGTCTTACTCCAGGGCAGGTCTACACACAACCTTTACGGTTAATTTGACCTGAAAACAACTAGAGAGTAGAGTGCTTTCACGAACATTCAACATGTGTTGTTAAATAGAGTGTGTTACTGAATACAAGTTCTTAATTTCATTTAGCCTGGTGCTGCCCGATTACTGTGCAGATATATGCAACCTAGCACTAATAGTAATAATTGAAGAAATTCAGGGTGTTTAAATTAACACATGTTGATAATCCAATTTCTAAATCAACATGAGAACTATTGCAATTGTTGATAAGCTAGGAAATAAAAGGGAAAAGTATAGCTTTCAGATTACCAGGAAAAAACAATGAAATGAGAAAAAAGTAACACCTAGTTTTGACAGAGTTGTAAGGAGAAAAGGCTACAGTAGATGTATGCCTCTTTTAAATACTAGTGTCTCTTTTAAAGGAAGCCACTGCAGGCTGTTTGAAAGTGAAAGGAATTCTCTTGACTGCTAGTATAAAGAAAAAGAGAGAATTTGTTTTAAGAAATTATGTATCACACATAAGAGCAGAGCCTGTCACGCCCCCAAGCATGCCCCTATCTTTCAATTTATTCCAGGAGCTCAGACACCTGCTGTGATACCTCTCCCACCTCCCAAAAAGCATAACTGTGATTTGGGTTAGCATTCTGAGTGCTATTGATATTCAAATAAACACAAGAAGTTCTATTGAAATTGGGTGACTATTAAATATTGTGGTCATCAAACTGGAGCAATTCAAGTTGTATTTCAAAGACAAAGAAACCTTTGAAAATTGGACACTTTGTAACTGGGTCTGGGCTTTGAAAAATCTAATGGTAGAACAGCTTGTGCAATACCAAGATTTAAAAACATTAAACACAAAGAAAAGAAACCCCCCAATGAATTTGAACTGATTCTACTCTGTATTAGTCCCCCTCAGCTGGAACTTTCTATAGAAAACCAGATCTCCAGGCAAGTTAAAAACACACATATTTTATATATATATTTTTTTTTTTTATAGATTTCTACCCCACCCCTCCTGCCATGCAGCTCGGGGCGGCTTCCAGCATTAAAACATACAATAAAATTTTAAAATTCACATAATATTAGAACTATTAAACAGGGCAAAAACCAGTATAAATATAAATAGGTGGGGGAACTAAAACATCCCCCTACCCCTCCCTCCCAAAGGCCTGCGCGAACAGCCAGGTCTTACAACTACGCCGGAATGTTAATAGGCTAGGAGCCAGGCGAGCTTCCTCCGGAAGGGAGTTCCAAAGCCGCGGCCCTACCACCGAGAATGCCCTCTCCATCGTGGCCCCCCGCTTAACACGGGGGACCTCCAGGAAGGCACCCCCGGCGGACCGCAGGAGCCGCTCTGGGGCGC